>JADHZB010000601.1:0-25828 GCA_015657535.1 Nephromyces sp. MM_2019
CGATGTCGGCTTGTCGCATCCTGGGGCGGTAGTACGTCCCAAGGGTTGGTCTGTTCGCCCATTAAAGCGGCACGTGAGCTGGGTTCAGAACGTCGTGAGACAGTTCGGTCCTTATCCGGTGTAGGCGTTAGAACATTGAAAGAATTTATTCTAGTACGAGAGGATCGAATAAACTATATCTCTGATGTACCAGTTATTCTGCCAAGAGTATTATGCTGGGAAGTTAAATATAGATAATAAAAGATTAACCATTGAAAGCATATAAATGGGAAAAATATCTTAAGATAAATGTTCTTTTCAATTTTAAATTACTTTAAAATATGATTAAGAAATCAGTAAGATTAACTGATAAATAGCTTATAAATAAGTGTAAGTATAGTAATATATTTAGCTTTTAAGACTAATAGTTCGAATACTTGGATCTATTATTAAAAGCTAGTGTAGCTTAATTGGTAGAGCGGCTGATTTGTAATCAGCGGGTCGGGAGTTCGAATCTCTTCACTAGCTACTAAGTAAGCTATCGAGGGTATAGTTAACTTAATCTATTATTAATATAATTAAATAATTTTAATTACATGGTTAAATATTTAGGACCAAAACTTCGTATTTTAAGAAATTGAGGAATTTCATTTCTTCCAGGTTTTTCATCTAAACAAATAACTATCAGTTCTAAACAAACTTTAAATAAAACATATTATTTTTATTGTTTAAAAGAAAAACAAAAAGTTCGATTTTATTATGGTTTAACTAATAGATGAATAAATGACGAAATAGGCATACGTTCTATATTTAACATATAGAGAGATTTTTATCTCATAAGGGTTCAAATCCCTTTTTATTCAAGATATTAAATAATATATTTAATAATTATGAATTTAAAAAATATTTTAAATAAACCTTATAAATATGAATTTAAAACAAATATTAATAGTTATACAATTTCAGGAGGTTTAAATTTAAACACTATTAATAAAATTATTGAACAACTTAAAGAACCTGAATTTATTAAAAACTTAAGGTTAAATGCTTTAAAAAAAGTTTATAATTTAAGACAACCTGATTGGTGTTTTTTTGAAATACCAGATATTAATTATGATAAAGTTTCATATTATTCAATTCCAATAAATTTAAAAAATACTCAAGTTAAAAATAAATTAAACACTACATTAGAGCAATTAGGTGTTTCAATACAAGATCAAAATAAATTAATAAATGTAGCTTTAGATGTTGTGTTTGATAGTATTTCAATTTCTAATATTATAGAACCTTTTTTAGAAAAATCTGGGATTATTTTTATCCCTTTATTTAAAGCTATTAAAAAATACCCTTATTTAATAAAACGTTATTTAGGAAAAGTAGTATCTAGCAGCGATCATTTTTTCTCAGCTTTAAATACTGCTGTGTTTAGTGAAGGTTCCTTTTGTTATATTCCTAAAGATATAAAATGTGAGTTTGATTTATCTACTTATTTTAGAATTAATTCTGAAAAATTTGTCCAATTTGAAAGAACATTATTAATTGCAAATGAAAATTCAAGTGTTACTTATTTAGAAGGATGCACAGCTCCTTTATATAAAGAATCTCAATTACATGTAGCTATTGTTGAAATTATTGCAAAAAAAAATAGTTTAGTAAAATATTCTACAATTCAAAATTGGTATAGAGGAAATAAAATAGGAGAAGGTGGTTTATATAATTTAACAACTAAAAGAGGTATTTGTTTTGAATCTGCAAAATTAGAATGGGTTCAAATTGAAGTAGGATCTTCTATTACATGGAAATATCCGTCTACAATTTTATTTGGAAATAATTCATCTAGTGAATTTTATTCAATTTCATTTTTATCTGATTTTCAAGAAGCAGATACTGGTGGTAAGATGATTCATATAGGACGTAATACTAAAAGTAAAATTGTTTCTAAAAGTATATCATTAAACTCTTCTTTAAATATTTATAGAGGTTTAGTTGAAGTGGGATCAAAAGCTTTTAATGCTATAAATCAAACAGAATGTGATTCATTATTAATAGGATCTAATGCTTTAACATCTACATTTCCTTATACAAAAGTTTATAACTCATCCGCAATTATTAAACAAGAAGCTACTATTTCTAAATTAGATGAAGAATGTTTATTTTTATTTATGCAAAGATCTATTAATTTAAAAACAGCATTAACCTTATTAATTTACGGGTTTTGTTATAATATATGTGAACGTTTACCAATTGAATTTGGAGTAGAAGTTCCTTTATTAATTTCTTTAAGAACAGAAGAGGCTCTTGGTTAATTTTTATAAATATATGAAAAATAAATTTATTAATTTTTCTTTAAAAGAGAAAAAAATTTTAAAAAATTCTTATTTAACAAATTCTAATACAATAAAATCAAAAAAACTTACTAAAGTAACAAATAAACAACAAAAATTTATTACTAAAGTTATTAAACAATGTCGTTTTTTAGGTATTTTTTCTTTTTTAAACAATAAAAATTTTAAACTTAATTAAAATGATTTATAAATTAAATTTATTTAAAAATAAACAAACAATTTATAAAATTAAAAATTTACAAAATAAACAAATTCAATTTATATTATTAAATTTTGAAAAATTACAAATAAAACAATCTATATTAAAAGGATCTTTAATATATTTTAAAAAAAATAAAATTAAAGTTATAATAAAAAATAAAATTATATTAACAAGTTTAATAAATTCTCCACAAATACAATCTATTCAAATTTTATTTTAAATTTTTTACTTATAATAATGTATTCTATATTACCTTTTTCTATAAAAAATACTGAAACCCTTGCTAATAATTATATTAATTTTATTAAATTTATTTTAATAAATAAATTTTCTAATATTATTTCTAATTTAAATTACAATTCAAAATTTAAACATATACATATTAATTTTGATTTAAATAATATCTCTTTTAATACAAATTATTCTAATTTAAATACAATTGATTATATTAATCATAATTTAAATCCTTATTATCAAATAAATCTTCCTATTAATTTTCATATAATTAATAAAAATAAAACTTTTAAATTAAATTTTATTTTATTACAAATACCTAAAATAGATTTTCAAAATAATATAATTTTAAATGGATTAAAAAAAACATTTATTACAAAATTAAAACGTGATTGTGGTATTTATTTTACAAAAACTTTAAATAATACATATAAAGCTTCTATTATTTTAAATTTTAATAAAATTATTTGAATAACTTTAACAAATACTAATAATGTATTAATTTCTGATATAACAAATAAAATTTCAATTAATTTTATAACATTTCTTCATTTTTTAGGAATATCTAATTTAGATATTATTAAATTATCAAGATATGGTTCTTCTATTTTTATAAAAAATTTATTAAAACAAAATTTATTAACTTATAAAAATATTTCAACTAATTTTTTTATAAATTTACAATCTTTATTAAAATTATCTTTAAATTTTATAAATATAAATTCTAATTTTACAAAAAATTTTACAAAATTATATACATTAAATATTGATTCTTTATTTACTTTAAAAACAAAGCAAAAATTAAATTCTAGATTTGGTACTTTTTTTAAAAATCAACTTAATTATTTATTTCAAGATTTAATTAATATTTTAGATTTTTTATTAGATTTAAAATTTAATAAACTTTCGTTAAATGATTTAGATCATTTTGGAAATAAAAAATTAGAATTTTTAATTGATCAAATAAATAATCAACTTGATTTTATTTTAGAAAAAAGAATAAAATTTTTAATTTCTAATATACAAAATATAACACTTAATAATTTAAATATAATACTTAATAAATATATTCCTAATTTTAAAGAACAATTTAATATTAATCCTTTAATTCAATATATAGATCAAATTAATTCCTTATCAGAAATAACACATAAATTTAAATTAAGTAAAAGTCATAAATTAAAAGATGTTACATTAAGAGATATTAAATTTAGTGAGTTAGGAAAATTATGTTTAATTGATACAAGTGAGGGTAATACTAGTGGTTTAATTGTTTATTGACCTTTAAATATTTTAAATAATAAATATGGAGATCTTGTAACACCTTTTAAAAGTAATAATAAATTAAGTAAAAAAGTAAGAATTAATTCTTTAACAACTTTATCTCAAGAAAAACATAAAATACAATTAAATCCTATTTCTATTAAAAAAAATTTAAATTTTAATAAATTAAATTCATTAAAATTTTATAATAATAATTTTGAAAATAATGATTATAATATTAAAACTTCAACATTATTATCTGAGAGTGAATTATTTTCATTTTCAGAAAATTTAATTCCATTTATGTTTTTTAATGATCCAATAAGAAGTTTAATGGGTGCTAAAATGTTAACACAATCAGTACCATTAATTTATAAACAAAAACCTTTAATTATAACTGGTAAAGAAAAATTAGTAACTAGAAAAAATACTCATGTAATATATGCTTTACAAGAAGGAATTATTACATATGTTTCTTCATATAAAATTATAATTAGAGATTTATTTAATAGAGAGATTTCTTATTATTTATCGAATTATAAATTTTCTAATCAACATACAATTATTAATTATACTCCAATTATTTGGGTTGGAGAAAGAGTTTCTTTAGGACAATGTATTGCTGTTACAGATGATTTTAAAGATAATGAATTTTGTATTGGAAATAATTTATCTGTTTTATACGGATCTTTTAAAGGATATGAGTTTGAAGATGCTTTAATTATTAATAAAAATGTAATTTTAAATAATATTTTTTCATCTTTACATATTGATTGTTATGAAGTTAATTTATCTTTTAAATCATCATTAAATCCTGAAATAACATCATATAATCTTTCAAAATATAATAAATATTTAAAAAGACATTTAGATTCTTTTGGAATAAGTAAAGAAGGTTCTAAATTATTAGAAAATGATGTTTTAATAGCTAAATTTCATTCTAATGAAATAACAAACTCAACAGAAATTATGAATCAATTTTTATTTATGTTATTTGGATATAAACTTAAAAATATTAAAGATACTTCAGTTTGTATTTCATCAGGAAATTCAGGTAGATTAATTAAACTTGAGATGTTTACAAATAAGAAAAAATTAACTGATAATATTTATTTAAAAATTAGATTTTTTATTAGTAAACAAAGATTGTTAGAAGTTGGAGATAAATTATGAGGTCGTTATGGTAATAAAGGAGTTATTTCTTATATTTCTAATAAAGTTGATTTACCTTATACAGAAGAATCTTTTATTCCAGATATTATTACAAGTTCTATAGGAGTTCCTTCAAGAATGAATTTAGGTCAATTATTTGAAACATTATTAAGTTTAAATTGTTTTTATTTAGATAAACGATTGTTAATTAATAATACTTTAAATCAAAAATTTGGATCTAATTATTTAAAAAGTTTAATTTATAATTATTTAACAGATATAAAATTTTATAATAGTTCTTCATTTAACTCATATACTTCTGGTAAAACTTTATTAAAAGATGGAAAAACAGGTCAGACTTTAAAAGGAACTTTTTTATTTGGGAATTCATTTTATACTAAATTGATTCATATGGTTAAAGATAAACTTCATTATAGAACTATAGGTCCGTATTCAACAATTACACAACAACCTTTAAAAGGAAAATCAAAACAAGGAGGACAAAGATTTGGTGAAATGGAAGCCTGGGCCTTAGAAGCTTTTGGTGCTGCTTATAATTTAAAAGAATTATTTAGTATTAAATCTGATGATATTTTAGGTCGAATTAATTTACAAGAATACTTATTATTTAATTATTCTTTAAAAAATAATAATATACCAGAATCTTTTTATTTAATGTTAAATGAATTGAAAGGATTAGCTTTAAATATAGAATCATTTATTATTTCTGATATAAATAAAAACTTATTCTTTTCTACTAACACATTTTATAATTAAATTTTATGACTATTTTTATACCAAGTTTTAAAATATCTTTAAGCTCACCAGAACAAATTTATTTATGGTGAAAAAGAGAAATTAATGGAATAACAATTACAGGTGAAGTAACAGAACCTTTAACAATTAATTTTAAAAAAAATTTTTATGAAAATAATGGATTATTTTGTGAAAAAATTTTTGGACCAACTAAATCTTGGAATTGTACTTGCGGTTTATATAAAGGAATTACATTTAATCAAATAAAAAAAGGATTTTTTTGTGAAAAATGTGGGTATGAATTAAATGATAGTAGAATACGTAGGTATCGTTTTGGATTTATTAAATTAAATACTCCTATTATTCATAATTGGTATTTAAAAGGTCCTGGAAATATATTATCTATTTTATTAAATTTATCAGTAACTAAATTAGAACAACTTTTATATTATAAACAATTTTTTATAAAAAATGTGTTTTTAAATAATTTTAAAACAAAATCATTTAATCAAATAATTAAATCAAATAATTCTGTAAAACAAATTTCTTCTAATTTAACTTTAAATTATTCTCAATTATTAATTGCTAACGAACTTTTATATCAAACTTTAAAAAATTTAAATATATTAACTGAATTAAATAATTCAAGAAATAATTTACTTTATGAAAATAAATTTAAAAATAAAATCTTATTAACTAAAAAAGCAAGATTATTACATTTATTTTTTATAAGCAATATTAAATTAGAATGGATTTTTTTAAAAAATTTACCTATTATTCCTCCAGATATAAGACCTTTTACTAAATTACAAAAAAAAGGACAATTTATAATATCTCCATTAAATAATATATATAGATTAATTTTAATTCGTAATAATAGATTAAAAAGATGGACACAATTAAGAAATTTTACACCATTAATTTTCGAAATTATAGAAAAAAGAATGTTACAAGAAATAATAGACACATTATTTAATAAATCAACTAATATTAAATCTGAAAGACCTAATATTTCATTATCTATGTTTTTAAAAGGAAAAACAGGGCGTTTTAGACAAAATTTATTAGGAAAACGAGTTGATTTTTCTGGTAGAACTGTTATTGTTTCTGGTTCTGATATTTCTATTGGAAAAATAGGGCTTCCCTATGAGTTAGCGTTTAATTTATTTCATCCAATTTTAATTAATATTATTTCTAAACATTATAAATTTAATAATTTTAATAAAAGTTTACGTATACTTCAATATCAACCAAGAATATTTAAACAAATTTTAAAACAATTTTGAGAAAAAAAAATACTTTTATTAAACAGAGCTCCTACATTACATAAAATGAATATACAAGCTTTTAAACCTTACTTAGTAGAAGGAAATGCGTTACGTTTATTTCCATTAGCTTGCTCTAGTTTTAACGCAGATTTTGATGGTGATCAAATGGGTATTTTTTTACCTATTTCAAATATTAGTCAATATGAAGCTAAATATAAATTAAGTTCTGAAAAAAATTTCTTTTCATTTGAAAAAAATAAAAATTTATTTAAAATGTCTCAATCTATAGTGTTAGGACTTTCTTTTTTAAATATTGGGGCTACTTATTATAATTATGGTTTATTTTATTTTAATACTAATCAAGAAATTTTACAAGCTTATTTTAATAAATTATTAGATTTAAATTCTCTTATTTGGGTAAAATTTAAAACTCTAATTAATAAAAAGTTTATTTTAAATTTTAAAATAACAACACCAGGAAAAATTTTAATTAATGAATATTTAAATTCTACGTCTAATTAATGATTACTTTTAAAATCAATAATAATTTATCACAACATATATTAGAACAATCTATTACAAAATATTTTGGAATTAAAACATCCTCACATTTTTTACAAGAATTAATGTTTTTAGGATTTGAATATGCTTCTAAATATTCTTTTTCATTAAATTTAGAACATTTTAAAAGTTATTTTTATTTATTTCCTATAATAAAAAAAACTAATCATACAAAATTAACTTATTTATGGACATATTGAAATTCTAATATAACTTATTTTGAAAATAATAATAAAAATTTATTATTTAATAATTTTTTTAAACTTCTTAATACATATAAACAAGTAAATCCTATTACAAATTCTTTACATTTTATGATTAATACAGGTGCTAAAGCAAGCTGGGATCAATGTTTACAGTTAATTGGAATTAGAGGTTACTTATCAAATGCAAAAGGAACTTTATATAAAATTCCAATTATGCAAAATTTTGGTAAAGGATTACAATTATATGAATATTTAATTTCATGTTATGGTGCTAGAAAAGGTATTTTAGACACTTCAATTAAAACAGCTGATTCAGGTTATTTAACTAGAAGATTGTTAGAAGTTTCACGTGATATTGTAATTAAAGAATATTGTTGTGGTACAGAACAAGTTTCTTATTATAATTTAATAATAGATATTTATGGAAATATTATTATTTGAGATTCATTTTTACAAGGTAAAGTATTACTTTCTCATTTAAATAAATCATTAAAATCATTAATGTTATTAAAAACAAATACTATATTAACAAATTTTATTTTAACAAAATTAAATAAATTTAATCTTAAAATTAAGTTTAGAGGTTCTTTAAATTGTATTTCAGGACGTAATATTTGTAATCTTTGTTATGGACATAAACTTTCTAATAGAAATAATAATATAGGTGAATCAATTGGTATTTTAGCAGCACAATCAATTGGAGAGCCAGGTACTCAGTTAACATTAAGAACTTTTCATACAGGAGGTGTTTTTACAAATGTGAATAAATCTATAATACAAAATTTAAATTATAAATCTATTAATATAAATAAATTAATCTTTAAAAAATTAAATTTAGAAAATAATTTTAATTTAAAATCTAATTTAGTTATAAAAAATTTAAAATTTAATTTAATTTTAGGGTTACCTTCATCTGGTATTTTATATTTTAAGAATAATAAATTTAGAAATTATTTTTTTAAACCACATATTTGTAATAATAATTTTATTTATTATAAAACATATCAAAATATTAAAAAATTAATTAAATTAAAATTTATATCAATACTTTTTAATAATTTTAATAATATATTATATAAATCAAATAATGTTATTAATTTAAATTGAATTAATAATATATTTACTAAATTTTCATTTAATAAACAATATTTTAATTTTAACACTTCAAAGCAAATCTTTATGAATAATAGTGTGTTTTTATTAATTAAAAATACTAATAATCAATGGTTACTTAAAAATTTAAAAAGCAATATTATTTATAATAAAAATATATCAACTAAAAAATTAAAAACTAAAGATAAAATATATTTAAATAATACAAATAATTATTTAAATTTATTAAAAATTAAAAATTTTAAAACATCAAATATATCTTTTTTTAAAACTATTTCTAATCATATAATTTTTAAATCTAAATTTAAAAAACAATATTCATTATATATTATTAAAAATTTAAACAATAATATAACAAATAAATATTTATTAAATTCTAAAGGATATTATATTAATAAATAACTTATGTTAAATTTATTTTTTTCCAAATTAAAATTAAAAAAAAATCATAATCAATTTTTATTTTTTAATAAAAATATATTTAAAATACAAAATTTATATAAAATTAAATTAAATATAATTTCGATTAAATGAATATCATTTTTAAAACCTTCACAAAAAATAACTTTTTTTAATAAAAATTGAATATCAAATTATAATAAAATATTTATAAATTCAAAAAATTATTTAGTATATTCTTATTTTAAAAAAAATACTGGATTATATATTAATAAAAAATTAAATAATTATAATTTAATACATAATTATGATATTATTTCACAACAAAATAAAAGTTATAATATTAATTATAAAAAAAATTCTTCTATAATTTTAGAACAAAAATTTATAAAATCATTAGTATTATCTACATCTACATTAAAACCTTTTGTTTGGAAAAAATTAAATAATACATTTATAATCAATCAAGGAATTAGTAATAATATTTTACATAAATATATTTTACATAAAAATAAAAATCCTATTATTTCAAATTCTAAAATTATAAGTAATTCTCCAAAACAAAAACAAATTTTTATTAAATTAGAAAAATTTTTTTTAAAAAATAATAAACAACAATATTTACCAAAAACAACAGGGTTATTAAAAACTTTATTTTCATCTTTAGAAAAAACACAAAAAACAAAAGATATAATTTATGGGCTACAATATATTGAAACTATTTTTGAAACAAAAATTACAAATTCATACACATTAATTGCTAAAAAAGGATATTTAATTGATAAAATTAAAACTCAAAATTATAATAAATTAAATTTTAAATATCTTACTAAACTTTTAATTTTTAATAATAAAATGTATGATTTTTGTATTGGATTTTCAACAAAATTAAAGCCTTTATTAATTAAACAAAGCTCTATTATATATGGAGGAGAACTTCTACAAGTAAATAATTATTCTCCACAAGTAATTTTAACAAATAAATTTTTAAGCTTATATAGTAAATTAAACCAATATAAAGCTTGTAAAATTTCTTTTATTTTTATACAACATATAATTATTGAATCTTTATTAACACAATACTTACAAAATAATATAAAAATACCTAGTATTCATTTTGAATTAATATCTAAAAAAATGACTTCTTGAGTTAAAATTACTTTTCCAGGAGATACTTCTTTTCACTATAATGAACTTCTTTCATTTAATATCGTTCATTTAATTAATAAAGCAATTATAACACACGGATATCAAATATGAAATTATACTCCTATGATATTAGGAATATCACGTTCTGTGTTAGCTTATTCTGGGTTTTTATCTTCTGCTAGTTTTCAAAAAACATTTAATATTTTAATTAAAGCTGCTTTAGAAACTAAATTAGATTGGATAGTAGATTTAAAAACTAGAATAATGTTTTCAGATTTAATTACAACAGGTTCTGGTTGGTATAGATTTTTTAATAAATTATAATTTTAATCTATTTAAATGATTTTAATCACATTAAATGAATTAATTAAATCAGGGGTACAAATAGGACATAAAAATTCAATTAGATACTCTCATTATAATAAATTTATTTATAAAATAATTTCAAATATATTTATTATTGATTTAATTCAAACTGCAAAATATTTAAGTAATACATATAGTTTTTTATATCAAGCTGGATTTTATAATAAAGAAATTTTATTTATAGGATCTAATATATTAACTAAGGATTTAATTATAAAATCAGCAAAATTAACTAATCAATTTTATATTAAAGATTCTTTTGTACCAGGTTTGTTTACAAATTGGAATTTAATTTATGAAAATTTAATATTATTAAATTGGTTTTATTATTTAAATAAATTATTTAATACTAAAACTATTACAAATAATTTTAGTTTTAAATTTAAACATAAAATTTTTAAAATATATACAAAACTTAAATATAAATATCAAACACTTAAAGGAATAAAACAACTTCCAGATTTAATTTTTATTTTAGATTTAAAAAAAGAAAAATTAGCTTTACAAGAAGCTTTAAAATTAAATAAAATTATTATTAGTATTATTGATACTAATATAAATCCTTTAGGAATTCATTTTCCAATTCCTGGGAATGATGATAATTATTTTTCAATTAAATTAATTTTACAAATTTGTATTACTGGATTTTTACATGGAAAATTAAAACAACAACAAATTTATTAATAAATATTATTAAAAATATATATAATTATATTATTAAAATTTTTTAATATATTTATAATAAATTTATAAAAATTAGGATTAATTAATAGCTTATTTAAAGAAGTAATATTTAAAACAATATTTAAAATATATAATAAATGTTTAAAAGTTGAATAATTAATATTATAATTTGATCTAAACATTGTGTTATTATTTTGTTTTTTTCTTTGTTTATAAGATAGTACACCTGCTTTTAAATATCTTTGTTTAAATTTTTTTGAAGAAGTATTTTTTATTAAATTCATTATCATAAAAATTTTATTACAAATAAAGGAGAAAGTGGGATTTGAACCCACGGAATTATTAAAATTCTTCTGATTTCAAATCAGATGCAATAAACCTACTCTACCATTTCTCCAAATTAATAAGTTTTTAAATCTTTTAATATTAATCTTATTAAATTTTTACTAATTTTATTCCCTAATTTTAAAGATTTAATAATTTTATAAGGTAAATAATTAAATAATTTTTTATATGAATTATAAATACCTATTTTTTTTAAATTTTTAGTTATTATTATATTTTTAGAATTAGACATTTTTTTAGATTTACTTAAAATTATCATATATAATAGTATATAATTAATAAAATAAGCAAGTAACGGGAATTGAACCCGTATTTTTAACTTGGAAGGATATTGTTTTTCCATTAAACTATACTTGCTTAAAATTTATTATCTAATTTGTTTAATTGAATATGTTAATGTATCAGAAGATTTATCAAAGAAAAATGAAATTAAATGAGGTCTTGTAAATTTAAATTTTATAAGTAAATCACTTATAGGTATTTCGATTAATTTTTCAAGTAATCTTTTAAGTGGTCTTGCTCCATAAAGAGGATTATATGAAAGTTTAGCTAAAAATAAAATTACATTAGAATGTACTGCTATTGAAATATTAATTTTATTTTCTTTTAATTTTACTTGAAATTGATTTAAAAATTTATTTGCAATTAAAACTAATGTTTCAATTATTAATGGTTTAAAAATAATAATTTCATTAATACGATTAATAAATTCAGGTTTAAAATAAGATTTAACTGATTCACGTATTTGTATTTCTAAAGATCTGTCATAATCATTATTATCAAAGTCTTTTAAATCTTCTAAGGTTTTTGGACATCCTAAATTACTTGTAAATAAAATAATTGTATTTGAAAAATCAATTTGTTTACCTGTAGAGTCTGTTAAACGACCATCATCTAAAATTTGTAACATAATATTAGTAATATCTGAGTGAGCTTTCTCAATTTCATCAAATAATAAAACACAATAAGGATTTTTTGAAACAGAATCTGTTAACTGACCTCCTTCTCCATAACCAACATATCCAGGTGGAGAACCTATTAATCTAGATAAAGAATGTTTTTCCATAAACTCACTCATATCAAAACGTAACATTTTAGTTTCAGATCCAAATAAAATTTTTGTAATTGTTTTAGCTAATTCTGTTTTACCAGTACCACTAGGTCCACATAAAAACCAGCTACCTATAGGCTTATTATTTTGTTTTAAACCTAATAAAGCACTTTTAATAGTTTTACTAATTGTTTCGACAGCTGTTTTTTGTCCATGAATTTTTTCTTTTAATTTAGCTTCTAATTTTTTAATATTTTGTTTAACATTACTTGTAGGAGAAATCATTTCTTTTGGTAATTCAGAAATTTGAGCAAGTGCTTCGTATAACTCTTCAGAATTAACATATGAATTACTTGATTCATTTGTAATATTTTTAAATTTTGTTTTTCAAGCTGCTAAATCTAACAGTTCAATTCCTTTTAAAGGAAATGTTTTATTTTTTAAATATTTATCACTTAAAGAAATTGTTTCTTTAATAATTTCAGAAGTTATTTTTAGTTTATAAAATTTTTCTAAATTTTTACTTGTAGCAGATATAATGTTAAAAGTTTCTGTTATAGTTGGTTCTTGGATTATAACTTTATCAAAAAAATGTTTTATAATAATATTACTATTAACTTGTTTAAAATATTCTTTTGGAGTTGTGATACCAATTATTTGAATATTTCTTTCTTTAAACGCATTTATAAACATATTTAATGATGAAACATTATCTTGGTCATTAGTTGCTTGAGTATTAAATAAATTAAATAAATAATGTATATCTAAACAAGCTAATATTAAATTAGTTTTTTTTTTACAAGCATTAATAATCATTTCAAATTGTTCTTCTAAATCACCTTTATATTGAGAATTTTTTAATAACATAGATAAATTTAAAATTTTAATTTCTTTATGTTGTAAAAATATAGGAACTTCTTGTTCTTTGATTTGTTTAATTAATGTTTTTAAAATTGAGAAACGACCGCTTCCAATTTCTCCTACTAAAATAGGATTATTATTTAAATTTCTAGATAAAATTTCAATAATTGCTGTTAATTCTTTTTCTCTATAAATTAAAGGAATATTAAGATTTGTGTTTGAAATTGAATATGTATATTTATTTAAAATTTTTAATTCATTTGTATCTTCGCTTTTAATTTGGAATTGAGAAATAGTATCTAAAATATGTTCTTCTGTTAAATTTAAAAGAGATAAACATTTTAAAATTAACTTATCTCTATGAAATATTAAAATAGATGCTAATTCTAATGAGTTTAAATATTTATAATCAATAAAAGCTCTATTTAAAAAAATCACAGCTAATGGTGAAAATTTTCTTTTAAGAAATCTAGATTTTTTATAAGTAGAAAGTGAAGCTTTTAATAATATTTTATTATATAAACGATAGTTAGGTAAGTATTTTTTAAATAAAGATGAAAATAAATTATTTGAAGTACATAATGCTATAAAAATATGAATAGGTTCTATATAAGGACTATAATATTTAATAGATATTTGTTCCGCTTGTTTTAAAATAATAAATATTTCTTTTGTACAAGTTAAAGTGTTATTTAAATTAAGTATGTTATTCATTATAAAAAATTAATTAATAAAATTAGTAGAAGACAATATTCCAAAAGATTTAGTAGTATTAGAAATAATAGATTTTATTTTGGATATTGTTAATAAAGGAAAATCTTTATGTTTTAATTTAATTATATCAGTTAGGATTTTAATATTTAAAGTTTCTATAGAAGTTTTATTAATAAAGGATGTTTCTTTATTAAGTTTTAAATATTTATATATTAAATTTGTAGTAGGAGTTGTTTTAATTATTAAATTATATGTTTTATCAGAATATATGCATAATTTTAAAGAAACAATAGATCCTTTATAATTTATAGTTTGATAATTAAAATCTTTACAAAAAGATATTATATTAATACCATACTGACCTAATATAGATCCTAAATGAGAATTAGGAGTAGCATAAGCTGCTTCTAATTGTAAATTTAAATTACATAAAGGTGTTTTAAATTTTATTTGTGTAGTCATATTATAAATCATTTATGTTAAAATTTTTCACGCTTTGAAGGATTTGAACCTTCATCTTAAAATTTTGGAGATTTTTATTTTACCTTTAAAATAAAAGCGTTAAAATTATGAGAAATGCGAATAGAACGCATAACCTTAATTTTGGCAAAATTAAATTATAACCAATGAAACTATGCTAACTTTGGGAAAATAGGATTTGAACCTATGATCACAGAATCAAAATCTGATGCCTTACCACTTGGCTACTTCCCAAAATAACTTAAATATAATAATATATTATTTAAGTTAAAATAGCTCAGTCGGTAGAGCAGAGGACTGAAGATCCTCGGGCCATCAGTTCGATTCTGATTTTTAACAATTATAAAAATTTAAAATTATATATGTTTTTATTAGTTTTTTTCATTAAATAATTTAATAAAAA
This sequence comes from Nephromyces sp. MM_2019, assembly GCA_015657535.1. Taxonomy (NCBI): domain Eukaryota; phylum Apicomplexa; class Aconoidasida; order Nephromycida; genus Nephromyces; species Nephromyces sp. MM_2019. The sequence goes on from JADHZB010000601.1 coordinate 15,532, forward strand.
TAATTGTAACCAAAATTTATTATGTTTTTCATAAGATTCATTTAAAATTTTTTTATAAAATGATTTTAAATTAAAATTAATTTTCATAATTAAGCAATAATGTCAGTTATTAATCCAGCTCCAATAGTTTTACCACCCTCACGAATTGAAAATCTCATACCAGTTTCAATTGCTATAGAATATAATAATTTAATTTCTAAAACTACAAAATCTCCTGGAAAAACAAGTTTTTGAGTTTTTGTTTTAGAAATAATTTTATTAATAGAACCTGTAATGTCTGTTGTTCTTATATAAAACTGTGGTTTGTATCCTTCAGAAAATGGTTTTGTTCTTCCACCTTCTTCTGATGTTAAAATATATATTTCTGCTTTAAAATTTGAATAAGCTTTAATACTGTTAGGACATGCTAATACCATTCCTCTATGTATTTCTAATTTTTGAATACCTCTTAATAATAAACCTATATTATCACCAGCTAAACCTTGTGTTAAAGTTTTATGAAACATTTCAATACCAATAACTGTAACTATTTTAGAAGTTTCAAACCCTATTATTTGTAAATTATCTCCAATTTTTACAATACCTTTTTCAATTAAACCTGTAACAACAGTCCCTCTTCCTGTAATTGAAAGTACATCTTCAATACTCATTAAAAAAGGTTTGTCAATTTCTCTTTTAGGAACTAAAATTTCATTATCAATAATTTTTAATAAATCTAAAATTTTATCTACCCATATATTCGTTCCATAAGTATATGTTTTTTGAGTTTCAATATATTTTAAAGCTTCTAAAGCAGATCCAGATATAAACTTAGCTGTTATATTAAATCCAATTTCAGTTAATAAATCATTAATTTCTAATTGTACTAATTCTAATAATTCTGTATCTTCAATTTGATCTTCTTTATTTAAAAAAATAACTATATTAGAAAGTCCTATTTGTTTTGCTAAAAGTAAATGTTCTCTAGTTTGAGGCATCGGACCATCCACTGCAGAAACTACTAAAATAGCACCATCCATTTGTGCAGTTCCTGTGATCATATTTTTAATATAATCTGCATGACCTGGACAATCAATATGTGAGTAATGCTTAGTTTCTGTTTCATATTCAATATGTGTTGTATTAATAGTAATTTTTCGTTCTTTTTCTTCGGGAGCGGAATCAATTTCAAAATAATTACGAGCTTTAGCCAATCCAAATTTAGATAAAATAGTTGTAATAGCTGATGTTAAAGTTGTTTTACCATGATCTACATGACCAATAGTACCTATGTTTATATGAGGTTTAACACGATTAAAAATTTCACGTTTCATAGATAAATTTATTAAAAATTTTTTAAGAAAATTTAGAAAAAACTCTTAAAGAAAGAGCTTGTTTTAATAAATTTTGTGTAATTAAAATTGAATTTCCTTTATCATTCAAAATATTCATAATTTCATTACATAAAGCTTGAGAAAAATTAATATTTGTTTTTAATTTAATTGAATTTAATAAAATTGAAATAGCTATCGAAATAGATTTTTTAAAATTTATTCTAACAGGAATTTTATATACTGACCCTCCTTTTTTTTGACTTTGTAACATAATAGGAAGTTTTAATTTATATATAGCTTTTTCTAAACAAATTTCTGGTTTATTATATCCATTTAATTTTAATAATTTAAATGTTTGTTTTAAAATTTTATAATTTATGTATTTTTTCCCATCAGAATTAAGTTTATTTAAAATCAAATTTATAATAGGAGTGTTAATCTTTATTAAATTTTTTTTATGTTTTTGCAGTACCATATTTAGATCTACTATTTTTTCTATTTTTAACCCCATAACATTCTAAAGCACCTCTAATAACACGATAATGTATTCCTGGTAAATCTTTAACATGACCTCCTTGAATTAATACGATATTATGTTCTTGAAAAGCAAAACCTTCTCCAGGTACATGTGCTATTATTTCACTTTTATTTGAAAGTAATATTTTAGCAACTTGTCTTAAAGCTGAATTTGGTTTTTTTGGAGCCATAGTAAAAATTTTTTTACAAATTCCTTTAATTTGAGGTTTATTTTGTAAAAAATTTTTTTTAAATTTAATTTTAGAAGTTCTTTTTTTAGATAATAATTGATTTATAGTTAACATGATATTTATCTATTTTTTTGTTTTGATTTTCTTCATCCATTAAATGGAAAGGAAGTTTTATCCTTAATTGATAAAATATTAATTTTATTAGTTTTTAATAAATTTAATAAAAGTGTTTTTAAAATAATTTGTCTTTGTAAATAAGGACCTCCTTCAAAAATTAAGTTTATAAATTTATAATTTATACTATCTAAAAAATTTAATACTTTTGAAAAAATAGTTATTATTGAAAAATAAGTATTTTTAGTACGACCTTTAAAATTACAATTTCCAAAAGAATAAAGTTTTAATAATCCATTAGTTTGTGCGTCAATAATACTTATAAATAAATTATTTTTAGTCGATTTAATTGTTAAATTTATTATTTTAGAAATTTTTAATTTCATTTTTGATGTTGTTTATGTTTTTTTAAAGAACAATTTACAACTAATCGTTTTTTTCTTTTAATAATTTTACATTTAGAACAAAAACGTTTTAAAGAAGTTTTAATTTTCATTTAAAATTTAATATATATTAATTATAATAAAAACTATTTAAATTAAATAGAATATTTTAAAATATTATTTAAATGTAATAAAACTGTTATATTAGATAAATTTTTAATATCAATAACAGTTTGATCCTTATTATTAATATCATTAGCTAATTTTAACAATTTTAAAAAGGCTTTAAGTGAGTTTAATTTATTTCTTGATCCTATTATTTTTAATTTTATATTTTTAACCCCACTTATTTCTAAAATTGATTTAAATAAAATGGAAGTTTTTAAATTAAATGTAGTTCCTATTTTAAAAAATAAATTACTTTTTTTAAATTTAATTTTAAATAAATTAGGAATTTTCTTTAATGAATCTACGTTTATTTTATAAATATTATTAAAAGAATTTTGATATGCTTTTTCTACGGCCTCATTAAAATTTATATCTTTTCCTACTCCTAAACCAAACCATGAGTTTGTATTTCCAGTAACTAATATAATTTTAAATTTTTTTGTACGACCTTTTTTTGTTGTTTTAGAAATTTTTTTAATATCTAAAATTTTATATTTAATTAATGATGTTGAAATATTACTTTTTAAAAATTCTAAATTAGATTTTAAATTTGTAATTGATTTAATATATTTTATAAAAGTTCAAAATGATAATAATTTAGTGATAATTATAAAATCTATAAATATAAATAAAGATTTAAGTATAATAAATTTATTTAAATAATTATAAATTATAATAAAATGTCCTATTAAATATATGATCAATTTTAATTCTAACAAACTAATTGTTAAAAAATTAAATTTAAATAAAGAAATAAAATTTTTATTTAAATAATGAACATTTAATAATTGTTGTGAATAATTAAAATTTTTAAAATTAAATTTAATAAAAACTAACATATTTAATGTTTAATATTTTTTAATTTAAGTTGTTCATAACTATATCTAATTCCTTTTCCTTTATATACGTCTGGTATAGAAATAGATTTTATTTTAGCAGCTACTAATCCTAATATAGATTTATCATACCCTTTAATTTCTAATAAAGTCCCTGCTTTATATACTTTTAATTTAATATGTAAAGGGATACATAATTTAATAATATGTGAATATCCTACAGAAATTTTTAAAATATTTTTATCTAAATCAAAATAATACCCTAAACCTTGAATAGTTAAATTAATTGTATATGAATAATTTTTATCAAATATATAATGAGTTAATAATCCAAAAAAAGATTTTTCAATTTTTTTAAATTTATTAAAGTTAATAAAAATAATTTTTTTTCCTAAAACTAAATTAATATAATTTAAAATATTTACAAAAGAAAAAATAAAATTTTTATTTATAATTAAAAAATTTAAATTAGTTTTTTTATCTAAAATATTATAATATATAGAAGAATTTAATTGTTTAAGTTTAAAAATATTTTCCATTAATTCATATTACCAAATATAACAAATCATACGCCCACCAATTCCTAATTTATAAGCATTAAAAGAAGATAAAATTCCTTTGGAAGTACTTAAAATTAAAGTACCATTTAAATGATTAAAAAATTTTAAATCTTTTTTTTTAAGATAATTTTTTTGTGATTTTGGATTAAAATATTTAATTCCATGAATAGAATTTAAATAATTTGTTGGATTTAAAATTAAAAATAAAATATTTTCAAATTTTAAATGTATCCAATATCAATTTTTAATATATCCCTTAAGTTTTAAAAATTTTCAAATTTGATATTTAAAATTAGTTGCAGGAGTATATAAAAAATAAGTATTTGATAAATATGAATTTTTAATTTGAGTAAATAAATGATTTATTTGTTTCATAATAAAATTAAATTTTTAAATAAAATCTTTTACAATAGATATTAATTTAAAATACTTCTTTTCTTTTAAAATTTTAGGAACATATCCAAAAATTCTAGTTCCTAAAGGATTTAAATTATTATCAATTAAAACTACTGCATTATCTTTAAATTTAATATTTATACCTGTTTTTAATTTTAAAGGTACTTTTAATCTAATTACAATAGCTTTAACTATAGATGATTTTTTAAGTAATTTATTTGGTTTAGTTTTTTTAATAACACCAACTATTATATCTCCTATTTTAACTGATTTATTTTTAGATTTTAATACTCCTATACATAATAATTGTTGAACCCCTGTGTTATCAGTTACAGTAAAATAAGAACCTATTTTATTCATTTTTTATATTTTTATAATTTTACTTAATTGATAATATTTAGTTTTACTAATACATTTATGATATTTAAATAAAATCCAATCTTGTACACAAGCTTCATTTCCAAAATCATTAACTTTATATATTTTATATCTAAGTTGTTTAATTTTATATTTTGAATTATATTTTAAATATGGAAATTTAACAATTAATGTTTGATTATTATTTTTTTTAATTACAAAACCTACTTTATAAAATTTCATGTTAATAATAAATAATTCTTACTTTTAATGGTAATTTATATGAAAGTTCTTTAAAAAAAGCAATTAATATTGGTGTAATTTCTGTTTTTAATTCAAATAAAATAGTACCAAATTTTATATGGCATCCTTTTTTATAAAAATCACCTTTACCTGCTCCCATACGTGATTCATTAGATTTTTTAGTTATAAATTTATTACAATTAATTCTAAAATAAATTTTATTTTTTTTTTTCATTTTTTTTAAATATAATTTTTTAATTAAATCTATATATAAATCAGTAAAAATTATATTTGAAAGACTTTGCAAACCAACATTTCCAAATATTAATTTAGAATCTGAAGTTCCTTTTAATTTTTTAAAATGTAAATATTTTGTTTTAGAAATCATTTTTAATTATAAAAAATCCATAATTTAATACCTAAAATTCCAAATTTAGTTTTAATCATTTGTTTTGTATATTTAATATCTTGTGTAATTGTTTGTAAAGGTAATTTACCTTGTTTAAAACTTTCAATTTTTGCTAATTCAGCACCATTTATACGTCCTGAAATTTTTAATTTTAAACCTTGTAATTTTAAAGTATTTAAATAATCTCGTTTTAAAATTTCTAATCTTAATTTTTTAAATATAGATCTAATAGATAAATGTTGTTTAATAGATGTCTTAATATAAAATATTAAATAATTTGTATATTTAAATAAATGTGTAGAACAATTTAATTCAAAATATATGTTTAAAGAATATTTTTTGAATATATTTTTATTTAATATAGTACATTTTTTAATTAAATCATTAGATAAATTTAAATTATATTTAGAATCTGGAATTATTATATAAACAATTATTATATTAGAAGTTATTTGTACTATTTTAAAATCTAAAATTAAAATTTTATTTTTTAATTGTTTTAAATAAGTTAAAATTTCTAATGATATTTTATTTTTTTTAATATAATTATTAAATTTAAAAGGAGTTTTATAAAAAGTTACATATCTAGGATAATAATCAATTCTAAATAATGAAGGAGATACTTTACGTCCCATTAATTATAATTTATAGATAAATTTTTAGTAAAAATAAAATTTCCTATTTTATACATTAATTTTTTTGAATTTATAAAATAAGAAACATATGTTTTTCCATTATATACAAAAATTTTATTATTATTAAATTTAGATAATAATGTGGTTGATTTATTTCTAGTTTTTAATATTTTATTCGTATTACGTAATAAATCTTTACTAATAAATGAATATTTTTTTAAAATTTTAATCATTATGTTAATTATTTATGAAATAAAATATATTTTTCTGAATATTTATTTTTTCGTCTAGTTTTAAATTTTACTTTTTTCCAAGAAGTATAAATAATTTTTTTTCCAATACCAGAACGCCCTTCTCCACCTCCATGAGGATGATCGTTAGCATTCATAGCAACTCCTCGTACTGTAGGTCTGATATTAAAAACTCTTGTAAGTCCTGCTTTTCACTTTCTTTTTAATTTAATTTTAGAATTAATTTGGCCTAAATAAGCAAAACAAGTATTTAAAAATAAACGAATTTCTCCTGAAGGTAATTTTAAAGATGTATATTTTGAATCTATAGCTAAAATTTTTGCAAAAGTTTCAGGAGCTCTGGCTAATTTAGATCCTTGTCCTGGAAAAAATTCAATATTAGAAATAAAAGCTCCTAAAAACATATTATTAATTTGACCAGAATTACCTACTTTAAAAGATGTTAAAGAATTAAATGTTATAATATCAAAAAGTTTTAATTCTTTTAAATCTAAAATATAATCATTTAAACCAATTTTCAATCCATTTAAATATGTAATTAAAGCTATGAAAGATTTACGATTAGGATCATAATGTTTTTTACGTAAAATCGCAAAAGTACTTTCATGACCATATTTTGCATAATTAAAATTAATTTTTCTATATAATACATTTAAACCACCTCCTTTATGTTTACTTGTTATTTTTCCAAAATTATTATGTCCAAAAGCTTTATTATATTTAAATTTTAAATTTTTAATCATTTTAAGTTTAATTATTATTGTAAATAGTTAGATAAATTTTTTTTGTAGTTTTATTAATTGGAACTATTTTAATTGAAATTTTAGATTTTTTTAAAAAATATTTAAACATAGATTTTAAAAAATTTTTATCAACATATTTAGAACTTTTAAACATATATTTTTTATAAGTTGTAGCTTTATTTTCAATTAATTTTACTGATTTAATATTTAAAAAATAAAAATTAGGAAAAATTTCTGTGATCATTTAATTTAAATAAATATAAAAATATAATCATTAAATAATAAATCTGAAGATAATAAATTAAATAAAGTAACAATTTTACAAGAAGTCGTTTCAAAATATGGTAAAATATTAATATTAGTAGTATTTATAATTAAAATTTTTGATAAAATATCAATACCACATTTAATTAATTGATTTTGTATATAAGTTGAAAAATTATTTATATAAAAAGGAAAATCTTTATTACTATTTATAATTAAAATATTATTTCTTTTATTAAATAAAAGAAGTTCTTTAGCTAATTTTAGCTGCTTTCGTTGAATTTTAAAATTTAAGTATTTAATATGTGGGCCAAAAATAATACCACCTCCTCGCCATAAAGGACTTTTAATAGAACCTGCCCTAGACATTCCTAAACCTTTTTGTGGCCTTGGTTTTTTATTACTTTTATTAACATCTGATCTTGTTTTAACAGATTGTTGGTATTTTAAATTTAATAAAATTTTTTCTTTTTTAATAATATCTGAAATAAATAAATGTTGCTTATATGTATTAAAAATTATATTTAATTTTAATATAAAAATATTATTTAAAATAAATTTATTCCAATTAGTAAATCTTCTAACTGGATAAAAAAGTAATAAATTTTTAATTTTTTGTATGTTCATATGATTTAAAAATTTTAATACAAATATATGTTTCGGAATGACAGGAATTGAACCTGTGACCTTCTACTCCCAAAGCAGAAACGCTACCAAACTACGCCACATTCCGATAAAACTTACTCTTAAGGAAATTCGAATTCCTGATTTTCTTCGTGAAAGGAAGATGTCCTAGACCTCTAGACGATAAGAGCATACTTATATAATGTTAATATTATAACTGGAATACTAGCTCAATGGAAGAGTAATCGGCTTTTAACCGATTGGTTCTGAGTTCGAATCTCAGGTATTCCAAAATATTTAAACGAGATCAACGAGAATCGAACTCGTAACATTCACTGTGACAAAGTGATATTTTACCATTTAAACTATAATCTCTAATATTTTATAGAAAGAAAGGGATTTGAACCCTTGTAACAAAAATTTAATTTTGTTAAATAAATTAGCAATTTATCGCTTTAAACCACTCAGCCATCTTTCTTAAAATGAGTTGAACCGGATTTGAACCGATGTGTTTGTTATATTAAAACAATTATAATGGATTTACAGTCCACCCCTATTGACCACTCAGGCATCAACTCTTTTATATTTTAATCTTAGTTATCGAAACTTTTGCATTTAAATGGATTCGAACCATTGATGTGTAAGATTATAACAACATGAATTATGAGTTCATTGCTTTCGACCACTTAGCTATAAATGCAGATAAAATTTAGGGATAAAGGGAGTCGAACCCTTAAAGCTTTTAAATTTGCTAATGGATTTTCTATTTTTATTTAAAATTTAGACTTTATCTTAACTTATTTAGTTTTAGTTATAAGTCTTTTGGTACTAATTTATTAGTTACACTAGGATTTTAAAATTAATTTCCTTATATATTTAATTACTATTATAAAAGCTCTGAATTTAAAGTCCATTGTGTTTACCTATTTCACCATATCCCCTTTTATATATTTTAAAAGATGGTACTCAGAATTGAACTGAGGATCAAGAATTTGCAGTTCTCCGCCTTACCTTTCTTGGCTATACCACCTACCTACTATTATGTTTGGGTGAATAACGAGAATTGAACTCGTATATATGAAACCACAATTCATTATAATAACCATTATATTATACTCACCTTTATTTATAATTTTCTAAAAATAATACATTATTAATTTTAAATTGAATATCTCTAGATTGAATTAATCTTAAAATTTTAATTTTATAAGTATTTATACATATTTGATATTGATATAAATTATTTAGATTATTTAAAGAATAAAAATTTTTTAAATTAGAATCAATTAATTTATAAATTTCTAAATTTTTTTTAACATAAATAATATCATTAATTTTTAAAATAAAATTATTAGAATGTATTAAAATTTTATTGACAAAAATATGTTTATGAGTAATAAATTGTTTTGCTTGTCTAATAGACCTACAAAAACCAACTCTAAATAAAAAAGAATCTAAACGATTTTCAATCAATTTTAGTAAATTTAAGCTAATAATTCCTTCTTTAGATTTAATTTTTAATAAATATTTTTTTATTCATCTATTAGTTAAACCATAATAAAATCGAACTTTTTGTTTTTCTTTTAAACAATAAAAATAATATGTTTTATTTAAAGTTTGTTTAGAACTGATAGTTATTTGTTTAGATGAAAAACCTGGAAGAAATGAAATTCCTCAATTTCTTAAAATACGAAGTTTTGGTCCTAAATATTTAACCATGTAATTAAAATTATTTAATTATATTAATAATAGATTAAGTTAACTATACCCTCGATAGCTTACTTAGTAGCTAGTGAAGAGATTCGAACTCCCGACCCGCTGATTACAAATCAGCCGCTCTACCAATTAAGCTACACTAGCTTTTAATAATAGATCCAAGTATTCGAACTATTAGTCTTAAAAGCTAAATATATTACTATACTTACACTTATTTATAAGCTATTTATCAGTTAATCTTACTGATTTCTTAATCATATTTTAAAGTAATTTAAAATTGAAAAGAACATTTATCTTAAGATATTTTTCCCATTTATATGCTTTCAATGGTTAATCTTTTATTATCTATATTTAACTTCCCAGCATAATACTCTTGGCAGAATAACTGGTACATCAGAGATATAGTTTATTCGATCCTCTCGTACTAGAATAAATTCTTTCAATGTTCTAACGCCTACACCGGATAAGGACCGAACTGTCTCACGACGTTCTGAACCCAGCTCACGTGCCGCTTTAATGGGCGAACAGACCAACCCTTGGGACGTACTACCGCCCCAGGATGCGACAAGCCGACATCG
>JADHZB010000602.1:0-11071 GCA_015657535.1 Nephromyces sp. MM_2019
CACTAAACCCCCCACTAACCCAAATTGAGCGAAAGTAGCCACCTCCCTAAACAAGGCCATATCAAGCTTCATCGTCGAGGTAACCTGCTTCATAGCCTTTGACTGAGCAGCTGACCCCACACGGCTAACAGACAACCCCACATTGATGGCTGGCTGTATACCCTTGTGAAAGAGCTCAGTCTCAAGGAAGAGCTGCCCATCAGTAATGGAGATAACATTAGTGGGGATGTAGGCAGAGAGATCACCTGCCTGAGTCTCAATGAAGGGAAGAGCAGTGAGAGAGCCCGCACCTTCAGCATCATTCATCTTCGCTGCTCTCTCTAAGAGTCGAGAGTGGAGGTAGAAGACGTCTCCTGGGAAAGCCTCACGCCCTGGGGGGCGACGGAGGAGGAGGGACATCTGACGGTAAGCTGCTGCCTGCTTGGAGAGATCATCATAGAAGATGACTGCATGCTTGCCGTTGTCTCGGAACCACTGAAAGGGGGGGTAGGAAGTTGGGGGTAGGGAGTGGGGGGTGGGAAATGGGGGGTAGGGAATGGGGGGTGAGATGGTGGGAGGTGTTTAATTATTTGTTTTTAGTGGGAGGCGAGTTTGATGATATTTCTTCAGCAGAGGATGAATCAAGTTTCCTCATAATGTAAGATTGACGAGTAATGAGCCACTGAGTGGGGGGGATGTCATCAATTTGAGGGGATCACCCCTTCAACTCTCAGTGCCTTAGGCTGCTATCTCATCATAACAGTACCACCTCCACTTAACATACCCACTATAAAACACACACATATACATGCCAATACTACCACACACATCCACACACACACCACTAATCCATACCCATACACACACGCACACACGCACCTATCCCACCCCCACAGACACATCACGTCCCCTCCAACCACTACAAACTCATCAAAACCCTTACTAAACCCCACTTTCCAATTCATTAAGCCTTCAACCTTCAAATTCCCTCTTCTCTCTCATCTAAAGACATCAAACAACCCACAAAATCCTCACCTCCCCCATTGCACACCCACTATAAGGAGCAATGAACTGAAGAGGGGCAGCATCAGAAGCTGTAGCTGTGACGATGATGCTATACTTTAAGGCATCGTTCTTCTCCAGAACCTTCACTAACTGAGCAACAGTCGATCGCTTCTGCCCTATAGCGACGTATATACAGTAGAGTTTCTTCGACTCTTCAGAACTTTCATTCAATGCTTTCTGATTCAGGATAGTGTCCACTGCAAGAGAGGAGGGGGAAAGTGAGGGTGTGGGAGGCGTGTGTGTGGGGGTGTGCTGGGTTGTTTGTGGGTGATTCGGGGTGGACATGTGTTGGTATGGTAGTATTTGCAAGTGGTCGTGGGAGTCTGTGCATGCGGATGAAGGTGTGTGTGTGGGTGATTGGGTGATTGGGTGATTGGGTGGGTGTTTAAGGCGTAATGGGATACAACACACCGACTACAGTGAGTATAGTTGTGCATAGGTCACACAGCGTGTAAACACCACAAGTAACGCTGAGGGTATGCAGTCTGACAGATGCGTGCTAGCATAAACTAGTATGTTTGGGTGTGTGTGTGTGTCTCTTGAGACCGATAAGCATATGCAGGTTAACCAGTTTATACGTGTGTGCACTCCTTAGAGTAGGTGGTAGTGCGTGCGGCTTCCATGAAGACAGTTATCTTATGCGTCCACCACCGAGCCATTCGTAGCGTAAACGCCTTCCATAAGGCAAGTTGTCGTGTGTGTCCCCGTAATCCAATCACAGCATATCCACCTCTCCTACACCCCAGAGTGACACTGTGTTCGCCCCACACAAACGCACTACTAGTGTGTGTTTCCCTTTCTCCAAAACACACACACATATGCACACACACAGCTAACCTGCTACAGCAGTCTTCCCAGTCTGCCTGTCACCAATGATTAGCTGCCTCTGCCCTCTCCCAATTGGAGTGAGCGCATCAATACTCTTCAAGCCTGTGCTCATTGTCTCATGCACTGACTTCCTAGCGATGATTCCGGGGGCTTTAATCTCAGCCCTCCTCCTCTCCTTCGCCTGGATTGGGCCCTTACCATCAACAGGGTTTCCTAAGGCATCAACCACCCTACCGAGCAGCTCTCTACCAACTGGAACATCTACGATACGATTAGTACGCTTCACAGTATCTCCTTCAATGATACTCCTGAAGGGGTTTAGGAGGGGGGTTGGGGGGATGTGGAGTTGGGGGGTTGGGGGATTGGAGTTGGAGTTAGAGGTGTATTTTACAGGGGAGTTAAAATAGCTCGTGTTAAAGTGGGGTTAAACATGTGTGCTCTACAAGGGGGTAAAAGTGCGTATATTCCAGGAGGGCTGAATGTGAGTGTTGCAGGTATTTTACTCGTGCATGTGAGGTATGTGTGTCAGTGATAGGTGTGTCACATACGTGTGCGTTTCTCACAAGTGCGTGCCAAGGAGGAAGAGCCTCCCTAAACGTTCGTGCCACCGACAAAACGATGCTACGCGTGTTCATACTAGTAGAAAGAAAGATATTGTGTGTGTCACCCGAGTGTTATGGAACAAGCACAACACACAAGTCTGAAAACCGACATAAACGCATACGAAGCCATACAGAACGCATATAAGAAGTCACACACAACATACACAAGAAGCCACACACAACACACACAAGAAGCCATACATAATACATATACACACAGCTGTCAAAGCATACTTAGCCCTACTTGAGCCAGTGTACGTACACCACATGAACCGCTAAACTTCACATGTATGTTTTGTGTGTGTGTACTCCTCACAATACCTCGTAGAGATCGCACATACACAGACTCACCTATCCTCACCAAAGATGACTACTCCTACGTTATCATTCTCCAAGTTCAGCGCCATTCCCTTCACTCCAGAAGCAAACTCAACGAGCTCTCCCGCCTTTACGCTTTGAAGGCCGTAAACTCTCGCAATCCCATCACCAACAGAGAGCACTCTGCCTACCTCATCAACTGCTTGCTGAGGAAACAGAGGGGAATTCGATGAAGAATCGGGGAAGAGGGGGAGGGGATTGGTTAAAGGAGTTTGAGAAGGAGCAAAAGGAAGAAGAAGGATAAGAGGAAGAGGAAGGAGATTGAAGTGTCGAATACGAGCAAAGAGGAAGAGAGAACTAACGGAAGTAGCACAGGATGAAACAGACCAAACAGGAAAGAAGCGGCCAATCATTCGAACTACACACAAACACTTAGGGTTACAGCATAAATCGATTCTTACTATTCCACGCTCCTATCCTATACGGCTAAACTAGACGAATCAGCTACCACACAACCCAACAGAGTATCACCACATAAAAGGAGCCTCTAAAACTATCTACAACAGCAGTTTCTTATGCATAGTCAAACCCCCTTAACACACGATAAACTTAGTAAAGCAGGTAGAAATCTTTAACTACTCCGTACTGAAAAAAATAACACACTACTGTATCACACACATTATATATCACATATACATCTTCATACACATACATCAGATATACATCACACACTCCAGACTTCCCAAAGTACCAAGCTCATACTGCCTTTTTAACTACTGCTGCACACACTACTAAGCTTCTTTCCATAGCAAAACATCACACCTCAAATAGTGCCAACTCTTAATAACAGTGCAATTTCACATACATACACAGTGAACACTCCTTTCTCTAATTACACACATCCCCTGCTATCCCACACACATCCCCTGTTATCCCACACACATACCCCGATCCCCCGTATCACACACAAACACACATCTCCCTGGTACCAACAAATACACACACATCTCCCTCGTACTATCAAACACACACACATCTCCCTCGTACCATCAAATACACACACACCTCCCTATCTCATATCACACACACATCCCACGTATCACACATCACACATGCATCCCCCCCATCACACACGCACATCCCCCCACGACACCTCCCATGACACCTCCCATCACACCTCCCCAGTACACCCCCCCTACACATCCCCCCNCCACCACCCCCATCACACACACACACACACCCCACCATCTTGTTCCACCCAGCAAGACGCTCTTCCAACAACTTTGACATTTCAGCCGGAGAAATCTTCGCGGAGCCCATCGCAAAGTTCATGTTCCTGGAGGTATGCAGAGCTCTCCACACACCACCAAATCGAACATCACCCCCACCATAGGGGGTTTCTCGGCTAAAACCCCCCTCCGATGATAACTTAGTGGCTGCCATCGAACACCCCCCACCGCTGAGTTTCTCGCTGCATACGCGCAGGGAAGAAGCAGAAAATAGGGGGGTTTTCTGCGTTAACCCCCCAGTTAGGCGAAAGCTCGGCCGAAACATCTTTATCTGCAGCTTTTGGAGGTTTTTTAGGCTTTTTAATGAGATGTAAAAGAGATGAGGATGGAGGGCTTGGCGGATGGAAATTGCTTGCAGAACTAGTGGGGGGGGACGCTGTGTGTGTGCGATCGTTGAAACTGCAAAGGGGGGAAATCGTGAAAGCTGCTGCATGGGAAGGTGGTGGGGTTGGGGGGGGCTAGTGAGTTCGTTTCTCAGCGCGTTGGGAGGAAGGAATGCGGATGAGAGAGGGGGGCTTGGCTGTTCTCACCTCTTCTCTCCGATTGTGTGAGGGGATCAGGTAGCGAAGTAGTGTGTGTGTGTGTGTGTTGTGTTCTTGGGGAAGCAGCGAGGCGGGGAATTCAAGGTTAGATTGAGTTGTAGGCGGGGCGCTTCACAAGGGGTTAGAGGCTTCTGTGTGTGCGGGGTCGGTTTTGGGGTTTGGGGGGGAGATGCTTGTTGGTGCGGGGACTGTGCTGGGGCTTAGGAATAGGTTCGTAAATTGGCGTGTGTGTGTGTGCGTTGCTGTGTGTGCGTTGCTGTGTGTGTGTTGCTGCTATGTGTGTTGCTTCTGTGTGTGTGTGCTCTGCGTAGTATCAAAACGCCGAGAGCTTTATTGATGCTATGATTTCATGCTTTTTTGATGAAATTCATCATGTTTTCCCATTTCAGCATAGAAATTGAAGGGAAACTGACTTTCCGGTTGAAAGTGCTGCACGCCACTCAACATACCCCAAAAAAAACCAGCAATCCACTTCATATCTCCTCAATTCTACCCTCCATTCACCTCCTTTCCACTCCCCCTTCACCCTCATTTCACCCTAAGCTGCACCCCTCATTCCCCTTCTCTTGAACCTATTCTTCACCCCCCTTTCACGCCGCATTCCCCTCTCTTCATCCCTAATTCACCCCTCATACTACCGCAGCAGAAAACTCCAAAGAACTTAAATTCTCTAGTGCTTCAAAGAAGATCACTAAATATCGCAGAACCATTTTTCCATCATTCCATCGGCTTCATAAGACAACACACACGCACGTCACCTAACTATTGAAGATGACTTCTATACTGAGCCGCAGCGATGCTTTGATTCAGCGCTTCAACATAAAGAAAATACCACGATATTCTAGTGTGAAAAAGAAGGAGTTTTGGGAAGATGTTTATACAAAAAAGGAACCTTGTGTGTTAGATGGTAAGCGAAAGTAAAGATAACATCACTACTTCTCAGCGTATGTACACGCATTTCTTTGATGTATGAAATGATGAAGATGGAGTGAAGATAGCATCACTACTTCTCGGTGTATGTACACTTAATAAAAAGTCGTAAAAGAGATATTTTTAAGACTATCAGTGTACGTAACCTGCTGTTGTTCTACAGGACTTGAAGGTGAAGAGTTTCAAAAGATGCTGGCGTTGTGGAATTCCAATTTTTTGCGCGAAGCAGTTGGAAATGCATCAGTTCCTGTTCATGTTTCTTCGTCTTCCTCATTATGCTTCGTACCGAAGAATTTTGAGTATAAAATGATGAAAATTTCGGAGCTTCTTGATGAAATTGAAGGGAAAAATAGTGTATTAGAGGAAAATGGAGGAGGTAAAATAGTTAAGTCGAAGTTTGGAGGTTTTCAAAGTCTGTTGTGAGGAAAACTCGTGCTTTTTGAAGGGTTTAGTTTTTTTTATGGGTTTGATATAGTTGTGTGCGCGTGCTGTTTTACGTAATATTCCAAAGTTTTTGTATATGCTTGTTTAAGTGGATTTGAATCCTGTATGTGCGATTCAAGCATGTGTGTGCGATTTGATCATATCTGTGTGCGTTTAATCATAAGTGTGCATTTCCGGCATGTTTATAAGTGATTCAGAAGCATGTGTGTGCACATGATTGCTTCAATTGCACAGTTTCTGCGATTTCTTGATATCATTCAAGTGCTCATAATATGTGTGCTAGTACACTTACACTGCGTGCGAAACTGTGGTTGTCTGAGCCTGCCTAGTTATACTTGGTGCTCTACTCACACTACTATCAATAAACACAGAGTAAGCACCGTCATAAACACGCATAGAATATAGAGAAAGCATATTCTACAGTAGCACACACGGCTGCACATCGACAGATATGCGCGAAACCTAAGCACTGCATACACATATCGGCAAGACTCAAGAGCACGCGCATTCTGGCACACCTGAGCAGGAGCAAACATGAGCACACACTTCAGCACGCATACATGCACCAGAACACGCATACTTGAGTTGCACACACACGACAAAAAACGGCTAACATGCACGCATTTACACATATGCACACACATACACAGAGAGAGCACACAGACACATACATACACCGCTACACACATAACATTACGCTGGCTTACAGCTCACACACCTACTCATGCGCACCCACTCGCATAAGTATAAACCCGCCGCTACAGACACACCCACACACATGCACATATACGGATACCACTACACCCACCCACCAACCTAACACACACTACTACACACAGACTCACGCACGCACTCAAACACACACACCCAAAGATTTTTTCAGATGCTGAGAGCGATTCTAAAGATACAGCAACAAGCGTGGAAGCCTCTCTTCACACACTGAAAGAGGATCAGCAGCGTTTCCTCTACTACAGACTAGTTTATGTGCCCAAAATGACTGAAACCTTTGGAGATCATGAAGTATACAAGAGGCTACTTCTAGAATTAAAGCTACCTGAAGCTTTGGAGGTTCCTGGTGAGAGGTTTTACCAGTTTCCTTATGTTATGAGGGTATCTCAGCCTGGTGTGCAGCTCTGGACTCATTACGATGTTCCTGATGTACGTTACGGGAGTTTTAGGGGTTGTGTGTGCCCATAGCTTTGATGATATATGCGCGTAGGATTTCTTGGTGGGATATCAGATATTGCTGTGTGTGAGTGTGTAAATGCTTATGTATATTTTTGTTTCTATCCGGCGTGTATCCCGTGTGACTGTGTTTCGTGTGTGTTCCATGTGTGTGTATATTCGGTGTGTGTATATCCCATTTAGCTTTCTATCCCATGTGTTTTTAACCCGCGTGACTGTGTCTCGTGTGTATTCCATGTGTGTGTGTGTGTGTACCCCGTGTGTGTGTCCCACCTTATATACGCTTGAGTTGCCTCAGATTTTATTCTCATTCTCTCTTTCCTCTTCTTCTCAACTTAAAGAATTTTTTGATTCAAATTCGCGGCTTTAAACGAGTTTTTCTGTTTCCTCCGGAAGAAGTTATGAATCTCTACATTTCGGGTTCGAATTCGTCTTCACCTATACAGGTAACACACACACACATCTTCACGCGCATAACTTTGCATATCTTCACGCACACATCTTCATGAACACACCATCATGCGCACATGGATCTCCATCTTCTACTTTCTCAGGGAATGGTGACTTCTCCAGACTTTGAAAATTTCCCTCTTCTTGTTGTTGCAATGCAAAAGGCTTGCTACGTTGATCTTCTTCCTGGAGATTCCCTGTTCATCCCGAGTTGCTGGCCTCATGCCGTATGTATGATGCCACTTCCTTCTTCATGTATGGATGAAGCTGGTGCGAGCTTACCTACACTAGGCGAAGGTGAAGTATCTTTAAGCAAAGAAGCTGCTTCTGAGCCTTCGGTGTGTGTGCGTACACCTGAGAAATCTTCCAGCCTTAGGAAGGCTTGTATCAGCGTCAATGCCTTTTTTACTGATTCTGAGCTTAAAGACCACGGCTACCACTTCTCGAAGGACGTATACGGAAATAGGGTTTGTGATGTGTGTGTGTGTGTGTGTGTAGATTGGAGGAATAGGTGCTGGTTGTGTGTGGATTGGAGGAATAGGTATTTGAATGGCTTAAACAGTTATGTATCTCCCAACTGCTTAAATGGCTGTGTGTGTCTCAATCGCCTGGCGTGTGTGTGCGTAGTGACGTGTTTCTTGCTTTATTTGTAGTTTCTGCGTAGGTTGCTTCGTCAATGAGTTGATTCCTTCTTCACTGCGGCTTCATCTCAGACTTTTATATTTTCACTCCCACCTGCGTGGGGTGTATGTACTCCCTCCTTCATAACTTTAAATTCTTTTATACTGTAAGAAAAACAATTTTTCGCACACGGCTTCACTGTATATACACTCAACATATGCACATTGTAAAGTATGGAACCTGCTTTCCGCGCGCAAATTGACTGTATATATGCTCACTGTATACACCCTATAAACTATAGAGCATTCTTGCTGCAAAAAGCTTGACTGTATATACACTCTTCAAAGTATAGAGCCTTCTTGAAGAGAACAGCTTGGCTGCATATACTCTTGCTGCCTCCTAAGCTCACGCTCTGTTCTGATTCTCCAGGATTTTAATGAGGCTATCTTTGCGAACAAGAAGTTGGATCAAATCGTAAAGGTTGGTGTGTGTGTGTGTGTTTGAGCCACAGTGCGATTGGCCTCACTTTCTATGTGAAAGCAGTCCTTCAGTTTAGTGCAGTTCAAAGAGCTATACCATACCACAGGAGTGTACGTACACCCCGATATGAAGAAATGAGCTTTTGCGTGTGTGCTTTGTTTCTCGGCTGACTGATAAGCTATTGACAATGCCTGATTATTTAACTTGTTTAACCTTCAGTTTTGTACTAATTTTTGTTAGCTAGGCTTATTATGCACACACACAAAGATTAAGACTCACAAAAAGCGTAAGAATACGCGCAGAGTGGTACTGGCACATGCACATTACACGCGCACATGCGTACCCAAGCCCCCACCCCACACACACATGCATACCCAAATACATACGCAGAGCTGCACATAAGTTTTGCACACTCCCATGTCTTTCTGGTGTGTGCGCATTCAGGATCTCTCGAAGCTCCCTGCGCCTTACGATAGCTTCTACAAGTTAAAGCTTGCTGCGAAGCTTATGGAGAGCGCAAGGCCTGCTACTGCCTAGCGTATAGATCCCTCCCTCCCGAAAGGGAAGCAGTCTAGCTTCTATTCACTAAGGAGCCCAGGAATGTGTGTGTGTGTGTGTGTTCTGTGCATTTCCCTTTGACTTTGTATCTATATCTCACGTGTGTGCTTGTTTTTATGTGTATATGTACAGACATCGTCTTTTATTAATACTTAGGTATATCTATCTATAACATGATGCCGCTATTTATGCTCCTGATGTCTGCACTCAGTGTATGTACACCCACTTGCTTATAATCCCGAGTGTTTGAGTGATGAGAAGACTAGTTTGTAGACGTGATGGCATTCTATTTGCCAGCACGCAATGCCACGCACTTATAGTGCCGAGCCACCATTATCACTGGATTTCATGGACAGCACACACACACAACTCAAGAGAACACACACACACGCACCCGCGGCACAAGAAAAGGACACACAGACAGAAATCACGCACAAATGCACACAGATCAGAAAAGCACAGACAAAGAAATACACAGCACACGACGTGCAACACACACGAACACCCTCAAAAGGGACTCCAAAGCTCTATAAACGCAGGAAAAGCGAGAATTTGAAGCAGCAACTTCTACCTGCTTTTATTTCAATAAGGGAGAACAATTTTCTACCTAATAAAAAAAGCTCTTCTCAGTGAAACCCCTCTGTAAGGCTTCATATCTTCAACCTATCCTCTATACTCTGCACACGCACGCAGTGTGTACGTAAGCTCAACAACCTAAAAACAGTCGAAATCAGACACTTTTTTCCGGCCTTTCTGGCGTGCATTCGGCTCTTTTTTCGATTTCTTCCTCCGTATTGATGCATTACAATCATCATGAACCCACTTACGCTGATGCACACACACAGCACACTTGCTCCCACATAAGCTCTTCATCGCCAAAGAACACACACATGGCTTGCGGTTACACACACAGGCACCTACCATTTCAGCTTAAAAGCCAATTTCTTCCTGTTTTTCGTGTTTTTTTTGGTGGTGTATATACCCCACTCTTATACACTAGCAAACTCTATTGCCAAGGCGTAAAATATGCAGGCTAACCCCCAGAGGAGTCTGGAGTAGGGGGGAAGAAGGGGGGATATGTGTATCCCACTCCGAAAAGGGGGGAGATGGGGGGGATGCGCGTATCCTCCCTTCCAAATAAGCATCTCAGTGTGTGCGCGTGCTCGACTACTATAATATGTGTGTTCGACTTCGTTTTATAATGTGAACTGATAGCTGCTTACAGACATACATTCCTACTCACATCAATGAGTATTCACTCACAGGCAAGCGAACGCACATCTATACAGACCTTCGCTAACTATTAAATCTCTCCCCTCACGCACACACAGGTATGTTAATCAGCCTATACCCGCACACACCGAAACACGGATTTGAGGAGAGTTTTCCTCACTCCCCCCCCGATAAGTGGAAACAGAGGGGCGTGCATCTTTCCCCACAAAAACAGCGAATTGGGGAGTTTTTTCATATCACCCCCCAAGAAAAAAGTGGATTGAGGGGAAGGTCTGCACACTCCCCTCCCCAAAAAATACACACACAGATTCTTCCCTAATCTTCAATGCCGTTCATACTGTTAGTCTCCTTCTCGCGATAAAGCGTTCTAACTAATAGGTAGTTCTTCCAAGGGCCTATGCGATAGCCCAGAGGCTGAATCCTTACGACATCGCCTAGGCGGCATTCATCCTTCTCATCGTGTGCCCACACTTTTTTCGTATAGCGGAAAGTCTTCTTATATCGCACTACATAGATGTATCTGTTGGAGGGAGGGGGGGAGATTTTG
>JADHZB010000603.1:0-13837 GCA_015657535.1 Nephromyces sp. MM_2019
CAACCCCTCCCCTCTCTCCACAACTTCCAAAATTCCCCCCTTTCAGTGCTTCCAGCCCTTGAAGCTCCATAAGTTCCCTCTTGTAAAGCCCCCACCTTTCCGCCATCTTCTCAATCTGCCACCCAGGAGCGGGATCGTTTGGTAGCTCAAGCATTCTAGCAAACCGATCGAGGCAATTTCCCACTGCTATATCTAAGGTTTCTCCAAATATCCTATATCTTCCGTTAGAAAAGCCTATAATCTGCGTATTCCCCCCAGAAACATAGAGAATGACGGGGTTTTTTGCGTGTGTTATGCATCTTCCCATCTCAATGTGAGCTACACAGTGATTTACTCCAATTAAAGGCTTTTTCCAGAGTTGAGAGAGCATTCGTATGACGATAGCCCCTACCGAGAGGGGGGCCCCCATACCCGGCCCCATAGTATAGCATAAAACTGATATATCGTGGGGGGTTACGTTTGCCTCCTTTAAGGCTCTCAAAACAAGGCGAACTACAACGTCTCGGTGGTGTGTTGCTGTCTCTCTCGGTAGAAAACCTGTTCCTGGGGGGGTTATGTAAGTTTCACGAGGGTTTGCGAGAATCTCGCCTGAGGAGGTGCAAATACCCACCCCAATCTTGTTGGCACTACCCTCTATCCCGAGGGCTATCTTGTGGGGGCGTGATGGTGAGGGGGGTGGTAATGATGAGGGAGGCGGTGATAATGAGGGGGGTGGCGATGATGAGGGAGGTAGCAAGTTATCCATGAGGCCTTTAGAGGGGGTTTCTGCACATAAGCTTAAGAGGGTAGTTTGACGCTTTTAAAGCCGCAAAAAAGCCGCTAATTCTTCAAGAAAACCTTCTGCATCAGATTTTCTTCCTTCTTCACTGAGAAAATTCTTACTTTTTATCTCTAAACCTCACAATATTCTTCCTCTATCTCACAAGAAAAACGTCAATCAAACAAAGAAGAAGTTTTTAATTCTTGTGATATCTCTAAACAATCAAAACTTAAAAGAAGCAAATCACAGAAGCTGAGAGGATCGGAAAAAGACGCTCAAATTCCTTGAAGATGAGATAATTTCCAAGGAATAAAAAGCAGCGAAGAACAGGAATTAGCGATGAGCTGCTATGCTACTCATCGCTAATCGTCAGAAAATTTTTTAATTTTTCTGAGTTTCGAGATGTTTTTTTGTTGGAAAGGGGTAGTTTAGGTGAAGAGGAGGGAAAAGTGTCTTTGAAGAGCTGGAGATATATGAAGAGATTTTAAAAGGGGTGTCTGTGTGTGTGTATTGGGATGGGTGTGTGTGTGCGGGTGTGTGTGTGTGCGTGTTGGTGTGTGAGGTGGTGTACAAATGCGTGTGTGCGGTGTGTGTGTGTGTGTGTATGTGTGTGTGTGTATGTGTGTGTGTGTCTGTGTGTGTGTGTATGTGTGTGTGTATGTGTGTGTGTATGTGTGTGTGTATGTGTGTGTGTATGTGTGTGTGTATGTGTGTGTGAGTCTCATCTGTGTGTGCTCATATTTGTGTGTTCATATGTGTGTGCGAAAAAATTCACCATTTTCCCTCAAAAAAGCATGAAATGTGTACAAAAGAGTAAAAAATGTCCTTTTTTTTCCGAAATTCCACTTAGACACGGATAAAACGCTATTTTGTGGTTTTTGAAGATATTTTTGTTTCATCGGTATGTTTGCTGGTGAAAATTGGTTCTTTTGTTTGATGTTTTTATCCTCTTTATTTTCACCCAGAGAAAATACCGCTTCAAATGCATTTCTCCCATCTTTTCTTCTACGACCTCAGCAGTCGTCGGATATGTATTGCAGCAAATTTGCAGAGGAAACATCAGCCTCCTCCTACATTTTTATCTTCACTGTGAAAATCGTCTCTCGTAGGCAAATACGTCCTTTGTTCCCTTCTTATAACTTCTTTCTCTTCGCAAAAATGATTTTATTTTGTTGAATTTGTCTGCTGTTTTTGTCTTTTGAGTGCTTTGCTCTTCTTCTTCATTTTTTTGCGGTGTTTTTGCATTTTTGTGGTGTTTTCTATTCTTCATCTTTTGAGGTGTTTTTTCATTTTTGTGGTGTTTTCTCTTCTTCTTCATCTTTGTTGCGCTGTTTTCTCATCTTTTTGTGAGGTTTTTCTCCTTTTTTTAGCTCCTTTTCCTCATATTTTGTGTATTTTTTCATTTTTTGTGTGTTTTTCTGTTTTTTCTTTCTCTGCTTCTTCATTTTTTATGGTGTTTTTTCATTTTTTCGCTCTTCTTCACTATCTTCTGTGCAGCTTTCCGAATTTTTTATATTTTTCTTCATCTTTTGTACATTTTTTTCTTTTTTTTTTCTGTTTCTTCTTTTTTTTGTGTGTTTTTTCATCATTGTTTTGAGATCCACTCTGTTTCACATCCGTCGTCTTACTTTTATGCGTTTTTGATGTTGTTCAGTCATTTTTTTATGTATTTTTTTCGGCATTTTTTCTTTGCCTATTTTCAGCATGCATTAATCGCAGAAAACTTGTTTTCTCCTTCTTTGGCTTTTTTTCATATTTTTGGCTGCTTTCTTTTCTTTCCACAAGAAGGCGACTTTTCTGTGCGGCTGGAAGGGCCGCTTGCTGCCTTCTCAAACCGACGTGGAGCTCTGAGCTGCCTTTTTTTGATGCATTGAGAGCATTTCTATTGTCTGGTGAGGGAATTTGCTTTGCGTGTTTTTTACTGTTTAGAGGGTGATGTTTTCTTGAAACTCAGTTTTCCTCCTTTTCATCTACTTGAATTCTCAGCTTTTCTGCTACATATGTTGCTTCCAGCTTGAAGGGCGATCTCTCTTCCTTGTATCGATACTTTTCAGCTTTACAGTGACACACACCACACTATAAATTCCTCATACTCTTTTAATAGGAATAGCAATAGCTCTCAGCTTTACATCTACTTCCTCATCTACCTCCCTTCTTCCAGAAGTTCATTTCCCCACTTTAAAGCTAGCTCTCTATGCTTTCACATGCCTAAAACCTCGAGAGTCTCTCTAATTTTGTGTGTGCGTGTGTGGGTGTGTCTAATAGGCTTGTTGAGATGAAGGCTCCAGGAAGTAATAAGCATTCGGATGGAAGCTCCATATCGTCTAAGATGAAGAGTCATCATAATCATCAGAATCATTGGAATCCCCCTTCTTCCTCATCTTCAAAGAGTGGCGCTAGTAACAATAAGGGTGTTTCCCAAGGCAAGGTTCGCACAGGATGCAAACAGCTGGCACCTTCTTCAGGAAGAGTGTGTGATTCTTACGCTATACTGGTATGTGTGTGTCCTTCATGAAGGTGGTGCATCTTCCTCGGAAGAGCATTGTGTGTGTGAAGAATGTTTTTTCCGTTGAATACAGTGTGTGTGGTGGTTTTTTTAAGGGAAATGATGGCTGCTGATGGTGTGCCTTGGTATTATTCCGGGATAACTTTTGTGTTGAGTTTGTATGTGTGTTTGTGCTTCTGTGCTTAGTGTTTGTGTGTGTGCTTGCAACTTTCATCTACCTGTGTGCTTCCTTTGTGAGATGACGTTTGTGGTTCCGTGTTTAAAGTGTGTATGTAGTACCATCTTGAGTGTGTGCATGCGTATGTGTGCTTCAGGCTTGACTCTACTTGTGTGTACTTCTCTCTTGAGTCTAGTAATGTGCTTAGCTGTGTCTTTAATGCTTTTTTACCTGAGTGTGTGTGCTTCCATGTTCAGTGTGTGTGTGTGTGTGTTCCAATATTGAATGAATGTTTAAAGTACACAATTAAGGTGCCTTTTGGAGAATGTGTGTTTTTCCTCAGCTTTCTTCACTATAATACTGCTGTGCTTCAGTTTCCTAATGCTCTACCAGTGAAGCAAGTTGTATGGGCCAAGGACTTGGACCAGAACACTTGGAAATACGCTCATGTTGTTCATGCAAGGTATGAAGGGATCCACTGACGCAACGTGCTATACAGCGACACGTGTGTATGAGGGTTTTCAGGGGTGTATGCACACACTGACAAAGACTTGTTAACTTGGCAAAAAATAATGCCTTCAAGTGAAGCCTAGGCTTTAATAGTGACTTTCTTCACCATCTCAGTAAGCGTGTGCACACACAAGGAAGAGAGTTTTTATAGCTGCTATTTTGCTCTCTTATGCAGTCTTTACATGCATCTTGTATGTTTGTTTGTTGAGTTCTCCACCATTATGTGTAAGGTAATGCGCGGTCCTACCGAAGTTCTGTCACACTTCCCTCTAATACACTTGTTTGTATGTGCGTGTGTGCTCCCCATTCTTCCCCATCACATACAAGATAATATATAGAATAAAACCCTCCATACACACCCCCCTCCACCCCCCTCACTCTGTTTGTCTGTGTTCTCCCATCACCAAAAGAGATGATACATACACAAAATCCAACCCTCTACACATACCCTCCTCCACCCCACTCACTCTGTGTGTGTGTTCCCCCCTACCAAGGAAGAGAAGCGACTGTCCTGAGGGTTTGGAGGGTAATGACCTGTTAGCTCAGCATTATGATTACTACGTCCATTTCCAAGGGACTGATAGGAGGATGGATAGTTGGCTGAGCTTTGACAATCTGCGAAGCATCGAAGAGAAGCTTCCTGAAGATGAAGCTTTTGTAGGGGAAGTTGATGTTAGTGAAGATGAGCATGCAGGTAGGTGTGTGTGCGATCTTGCTAATTCTCTGTGTTTGTGTGATCTTGCTGATTCCATGTGTGTGTTGTGGTGTCATGTTGAAAATTGGTTGTGTTTGTGTGTGATGTGAGCTTGGTGATGCTTTGTGTGTGTGATTTGCTGCGATCTTTTAGATACGTTGCATGTCTGTTTGTGCGCTTGGTGCTATAGTGTGGAGGAGTGATTTGTATATGGGGAGGGCAGTTGATGTGTATAATGTGCATAGTTGGTGTGTTTATCACACACACAGTACGTATGCATGAAAAAAACTCAGTAAGTATGGGTCTCACGCATTCACTTCATCACACATGCGCTCAGTGCATCACACACACTTACTTCATCACATGCACGCTCACTTCGTCACACACAAACACCGCATCACACACTCGCACTCACTGAATCGCGCACACACGCACTCTGTATCATGCACATTCACTGCGCACGTACACACACACCTCTCACATGCTACTGCCTCTACCTCATCTCCCTTTACCTATGAAAAGTATGTTTTTGCTGGTTTCTTCCTCTTCTTCGTGTAGGCATGGATGAAGAGTATCTAAGAGAACATGAAGAAAACACCAAAGTGAAGACAATCAATAAGCTGGTGATGGGTAACTACCTCGTAGATACTTGGTATTTTTCGCCTTATCCCAAAGAATATCAAAACATTGAGATACTCTATTTGTGTGAGTTTTGTCTAACCTTCTTCAGGTGAGGGTGTGTGTGTATGCGAACTGAGTAACTATGCTGTGTGTGTAGTGACTTACTGTCTATTTTGTGTGTGTGTGTGCTGTCGTTTACAATTATATCTGATGCTGAGTATGTGTGGTTTGGCGGTTTAATCTAATGCCTTGTTTGTGGGTGTGTGTGCTGTTGCTTTCAGTTCAATCTAATGCTGCGTGTGTGTGTGGTGTGCGTGTGGGTGTGATGTGCGTGTGTGCTAATTTTTTTGCAATTCATTCTAGTGTTGTGTGTGTGTGCGTGTGTGTATTTATTTTTTCATTTATGGTGTGTGTGACGTGTAATATAGGTTTGAAATGGAACTCAATCACCACCTTCCCTCCTGTGAGTTACGCCATCCACCTGGAAACGAAATCTACAGGTAAGAAACTTCAGGCTTTGACTAACTTTCCACCCTAAGCATATTGATAACATCTTTTGATATTTCTCTGTAGGAAAAGCAATCGCTGCAGAGATATTAGCTTATGAGTACGTGTGCGCATTCTCTGTGTTTGTGTGAGTTTGACTTTGCCTGGCGTTCTCGGATGTATTCCTTTGATAGATTCTTATACCTAGTTGTATTTTTGTGTGTGTTGAGAGCAGCATGTGTGAAAAAATCGATACAGATCTTAATATAGTTGTCAATACATCCGCCAGGGCAGCTCACCAGAATGACACGCAATAGCACCCTCCACAGTTCGTTGCACAGCATTCCTTGGAGTAGCCATCCTACAACCCTCCCCTCAAGGGGGTTGCTTGATCATTAGCTGTAGTTGAATGTGTGAAGCTCCAAGCCACTGAAATTGTGCACCTTTTTCTTCTTCACTGTGTGTGTTAGGGATAAAGATATCGCCATGTATGAGCTTGATGGTAATCATTGCCGTACATACTGCGAGAATCTCTGCTATCTCTCGAAGCTCTTTCTCGATCACAAAACTTTGAGGTAGGCTTTGCCTTACTTAAGAGAGTTTGCTTAACATAGAGGGAACTTTTACGGTGTGTCTGTGTATTTTGGTGTGTGTTTTGGTGTGTGCTTGTATGTGTGTGTGCTTGTATGTGTGTGTGTGTGTGTTGGTGTGTGTGCTTGTATGTGTGTGTGTGTGTTGGTGTGTGTGCTTGTATGTGTGTGTGTGTGTGTTGGTGTGTGTGCTTGTATGTGTGTGTGTGTGTTGGTGTGTGCGTGTGTTGGTGTGTGTGCGTTGGTGTGTGCGTGTGTTGGTGTGTGTGCGTTGGTGTGTTTATGTGCGTGCGTTGGTGTGTTGGTGTGTATTATAGAGTATGAGTGTGCGTCCATGATAGAGTGTGAGTGTGTGGGTTTCTCCCTTTCTCCTTTAGTACTATTCCTTACTTGCTTTGACGCTGATGTAGCGGTTATTTCCTGTTAACTACGAAATAAGCTTGTCTGCATGTGTGACTACGCCTTGCGTGTGTGCGAATAGGCCTTTCTGTGTGCTGCTGTAGTTTCTTTGTTACCATTCCTTCGCTCTTTCAACACTCACACTTCATGTCTCCTGATCGCAGGCATCCAGTGAATTTGTTCCTCTTTTATGTGATGACTGAGATTGATGACTATGGTAAGCTCTTGTATGTTGCTGTGATCTTCCCCCGTGTGTGTTGCTGTGATCTCCCCTCGTGTATCTTACTACCGTTCTCCACTTGTGTGTGTTACTGCCATTCCTACCCTTCTTTGTGACTACCGTTTCCCGGCGATTGTGTTTGTTGCTATAGATTCCTCTTTTGTGTGTTGTCTATCTTTTATAGGATATCACGTGACTGGCTACTTTTCAAAGGAGAAATACTCAAAGAACAACGTGTCCTGTATCTTGACGCTGCCTCAGGTAGGCTGTGTGTATGTTTGCTTCATTGATGATGTCTATATTGAGTGTGTTTCTTATTTCATTCATATAGTATTTTAGAAGCTCTCATCTAGCGATTGCAGTATTTCTTCCTGGTATAAGATTAGTATAGGCATGGCTTTGATGCGTGTGTGCTTCTTATCTTCAGATTTTTTGGAGTGTGTACTTTACTTCCTGCTTATCAGTTTGTGGACCCTTTCACCACTTCTTTAGTTTTCTTCCTCTTCACATCTTCGTATCTTCACATCTTCATAACTTCACGTCTTCGTATCTTCACATCTTCACGTCTTCATATCTTCACGTCTTCATATCTTCACAATCCATACCTTCACTTATTTTCCTAGCATCAAAGGAAAGGCTATGGTAAGTTTCTCATCAGCTTCTCCTACTGCTTATCGAGGAAGGAAAAGAAGGCGGGCACACCAGAGAGGCCCCTGAGTGATCTTGGAAAAGCATCTTACATGGCTATCTGGACTGAGAGGCTGATTACTATACTTGCCAGTCATGAGGGGCCCATATCTATTCAGGTATACGTGTGTTCGCGCATGTGTGTGTATGTGCGTTTGTGCACGTCGCAAGTGCGTGTGTCTGTGCTTGCTTGATAGCAGAGTAAGAACAACTCCTAGGAAGCAAGTTTTTTATGAATTTTATCTACGACATGGTGATTGAGAAGTAGGTTGAAGAAATCAGTGTTTGCTCTGTGTTGCAGTACTTATGTGTGGACGTTTTTCTTCAGTTATTTGAATCAGCGAAAGCCTCCAAAAAGCTTGAATATTACTATATTTCGCAGCATTAGATGATGAGGATTCGTACCTCTTTAGCTCATTCTCTACGTCACCTTCTCTCGTTTTTGGGGGGATTGCTCGAGCTTACTGCTTAATCTGCCGGGGGGGGGGTGTACCAACAACGGAATGTCGTGAATAAGGCATCTTTGCTCTCTATCTTTTTTGCAGTGCAGCTAGACACTTCTCACCCTTCTTCGTGAAATTATCCAATTTAGTGCATTCTTCACCTCCTTAGCAGGTGGAAACTTCAGTTTAGCTTTGCTAAACTCAACGTCTCTCTTTAGTCTCTTCTAGGAGATTCATCATTTTCAAATCGGCACACTTAGTCTGCTTCTCGCTTCATCCTCTTGTGATTGTCTGTTGGATAAGCAAACTGAACGCTAATGTTCTCTTGGCTTCAATTTAATTCTTGGTGTGCTCTTTCCTCTTTACTGCCTTGCTGCAATCCAACGCTGTTGCTCCTTTTTACCCCTCTTCTTCCTTCGCCCTTTCATCCTTTGTTTTGCATTCCCTCCTCTTCTCCCCTCCTTTTCGGCCCCCTTCAAAGCTCCTTGTATCCCTCCTCCCCCGCTTTTATCCCCCATTCCTCTGTTTCACCCCCTTCCCTCCTTTTCACATCCCTTCCCTCCTTTTCAACACCCTTCTCCACCCTTTCCATCTCCCTCCCCCCATCCTCCCCATCCCCTCCTCCACCGTACTGCATATGCATTTCTCCCCCCTTTTTGATGATTTATCCCCTCAGGATCTCTCGGATATGACTAGCATAGAAACTTCCGACATAATCAACTGCCTAGAAGAGAAGGGAGTGCTAAGATATGCTCCTGGGGGAGAATACTTTTTGTTTCTTCCTTCTGGCCTACTTGAGCTGCTAATGAAGAGATATGGCAAAGCTTCTCGCCCAATCAAAATGCAGGATATACACTGGGTGCCCTACGATCAGTTCTTAGCCCCATATGAGTATAACCCTCAGGCTTAAAGTAGAAAAAATTATGTGTGTCTGTGTGCGTTCCCCTGTTTCTGCGTCAGTAATTGATTCTGGTGGTGGTAAAGGAGGGTGGTAATGCTCTATCAAGATCTCAGATGAAGAGATGCTTTCTGGGCCATGAAGTAGTTTCACAGGTTCTTTGTCGGTTGCTATGTACGTGGATGTGGGGCTGTGTGTGTTCTGGTGTGTGTTTAGGTGTGTCGGGGTTGGTTCGTTGGCATATTTTGGCGTGTGCGTAGCTATGTGCGTGCCTTTTGGAGTTTGTACGGGCGTATGTGCTGTGTGAAGCTGTGTGTGTTTTGTTGGTGTGCGTGTGTGCGTATGGAGGTGTCTGTAGCTGTGCGTAGCTATGAGTGTTGAAACCCTGAATAGAATCTCATGGCCAGCATTCTGCATGTTGTGTGTGTGAGATGATATGCATGCATGCAGCTACGTAGCAGACTAGCTTTAAGCTTATAGAGCACGTAAACACGTACCACTCGGTAATCATCGATGAGAACGCCTCTTCCTGCTGCTGGAGCCTTGTGAATTGTACAACTTTTTGTTGCGATACCTCAAATGTTTTTGTGGTTTTCTCTGTTGAAGAAAATACAAAGGGTGTATGTGTGTTGTGTGTGTGTGTTATGCGAGCGTTGGGGCTTTATGTGTGTGTGGTATATGTTGTGTATGTGGTGTGTGTAGTGTGTGATGGATTTACTTGGTTCTTTAGTGTGATGCGTGTGTCCCATTTGAGAGTGTGTGGTGTATGTTGTGTGCGAGTGTATTTCGCATTAACTTCTTCTGCTTCATTGTGGTACATGTGCCTGGTGCTAGTGTTTCTTCGTGTGTGTGTTGCATTTATCCTTTCTTCTTCATTGTGAGGCTCTAATCTCTGGTGTGTGTGTGTGTGTTTCGCACATCTACCCAGAAAAAAAATATGCTGCTAAGCAGTAAAGCTGAATATAGAAGCCGACTCAGGGCAGATATCCTCTTGGTGTTTTTTTAGCTAAAAATCATCGATTTCTCTGTAGCTCTACTCACTGTCTTAAAATCGTGGTGTTTTTGCTCATCCTTAAGACCTTTAGCGCCACGCAAATACCGCTTCTCTGCTTCTTCTTGGTTTGTGTATACGAAAACCCCACTTTCTGAGGTGAAATTTCGACGATTTCGCACAATTTTTCTGAGCTCAAGTCTCATATCGGCGAGAAAGCATTCCATCGTAAAGTTAAATGCTCACGAAGAAACAGGAGGTTTTTTTGCTTCTACTGTCTCTTCATCCCTCCCTCCTGTTCGATGATCTTCGCATATCAAATCATCTCTATTTAGCGATACCTTCATCACAAGAGAAAGTGGCGAACATCCCTCATAATCTGCAGTTTTCTCAAACTCAAAGGCTACTCCAAAAAGTAGTTTGTATATCCTTTTACACACACATCATGATCACACACACAATTCAGTGCACATACAAGCTATTAGACACATTCATGCTATCACACACACAAATTAATACACATGTATAAACTCGCACACAAACTCATAACTAAAAGTGAAACCTGCCTCTCTTAGAAACAGAGTGAAACCCTTGAATCTATCAAGGCCGCTATCCACCAGGGGGTTACTTCTAACCCACAGCTTTAACGAGTTCCTCCCAGTCTATCTAGCAGCTAATCTCGTCCCCTATCACCCCCCCTCTCCCCCCTTACTTCCCCCCTATTACTCTCCTGTTCACCCCCCTTATGTTCTCCCTATTCTAGTACCTTATCTCGCTCCTCACCTCCAGCTTCTCTATCCAATTATCTACCACCCTACCCATAATCGTAGCTCGAAGCTCCCCCCTGACCTCACTCCCCCTTATCT
Organism: Nephromyces sp. MM_2019; assembly: GCA_015657535.1. Taxonomy (NCBI): domain Eukaryota; phylum Apicomplexa; class Aconoidasida; order Nephromycida; genus Nephromyces; species Nephromyces sp. MM_2019. The sequence continues at coordinate 10,829 of JADHZB010000603.1, forward strand.
TCCCCCTTGATCTCCCCCTCTGGTCTCTCTCCCATACTCTAGCCACGCACTATACGGTGTGATAGCCAACTGCCAACGCACACACGGCTGATCATGAAGTTTCGCGTTGCACACACATCCAACGCCCTTTGCCCCTACCGCTGAAGCTGATCCCCCCCTTTTTCATCAGGTTAAGTCGATGTTTTTGCGCCTTTAATTTCCATCCTGTAGGAGTAGGGCTATTTCAGTGCTCCGCCCCCCTTCCGCTGTTTTGCCACCTTCCACCAGTTTGCCCCCCTGTGCTCCCCCCCTCCTTTTCCCCCCTTCTTTCCCCCCCTCCTTTCCTCCCCTCCTTTCCTCCCGACTACCTCCACGCCTCCTCCACCCATATCTCCCCCTTCTTTTATTTTCTCCATGCTTTCCTTGCTTCTTCCTCCTCCTTGGAGAATCCCAAACAAATTATAAAAGCGAACTTTAGTATCCGTCCTCTGTGAAGATGTCTACCAGCGTCGGGTGAGCACACACACTACCCCCCTTTCCAGCACATGTTCATCTACAAAATGAAAGATATCAGCTGCTCATCTCTATTCCTTCATTTTCCCCTTTTCTACGATGTTTTCTTTATATAAAGCAAATCTGTGGGAGTTTTTAATTATGAAGATGAAGAAAAGCCGTTTTATTCTGCAAAATCCCTGAAGATGTAGTCTTTTCCGCTGTTTCATACATTTTCTTTCCTCGTGAAACTATAGGAAATGCACTTTTTTTTTTTAGGTGTGTGTGTGGGGTTGTGAGAGTATTTGGGGTTTTGTGTGTGGAGTTGTGGAAGTTAATGGTGTGTGGCTCTCTGTCACTGCGAGAGTCTGTGTATCTGTACTTTTTTTTTAAAAGAAGACCAATGGTTGCTTTGACTCTAAACCCCCACCTCTGGGATCTTCAGGCTAGCTCTTTCAAACTTACTCATCGTCTTAGATGTTCCTCAACTACCCGCAATTTGGGCAGTAAATGCCTTTAAAGAAGGAAAGACTTTGATGAGGGAAATGGGCAATCTCACTAACAATGGGCTTGCAAATGATATTGTTTACCCTATGAACAGAGGTAATGGAGAGGTTGTATAGTGTTGGATGGTAGTATGTGAAGGTTTTATATATGGTGGTGTGTGTGTGTATCTTTGTGTGTGGCTATGTCAATTTGTGGGTGTGTGTCTATGTGTATCGCTCTCTGTTGCTGCTACAGAACACACACTATGAGCTTATAGGCGAATATTTCGGCTTTTTGGGAAATCTCTGCTTGAAGAAGTTTTTGCTGCTTTACATGGGCAATTCAAGATGTATTCAGGGGCTTATTGAGTGCCTTGTTTATTGTGTGTGCTTTTTTTTCGATAGAGCCGGTATGGCTTGCTGTGTGAAAGAGCGTGTGTGTATTTCTGGAGGTTTTTGCCTAGTATTTTGTATACTCTCCTTGCTCTATCCCCTTCAGCCGTCTTTTTTGGTATAAATGAAGAGGTATACTTTTTTTGACGTTGAGTGTTGAAAAAATACTATACTGTATGTGTGTTGTGAATCATCAGTTAACCTTCAAAGCGCTGAGCTAAACAGGTCTGGTAGAAGAAGAAAGTACAATCGAGGTATTTCCTTGGGATGGGGCGAAGGGATTTATACGCATTTGTGTGTGTGGGAATATGAATGTGGGAGTGTGTGTATGAGCATATGGGTATATGGAAATATGTGGGTATTTTCATCTGAAAGCGTGTGTGTGTATATATTTGCATCTGAAAGCGTGTGTGTGTATCTGTATTTGCCTCTTGAATCATTTCTGTGTGTTTTTGCCTCCGAAAGCGTGTGTGTATTTTCCTCTGAAAGCATCTGTTTATATACACATTTCTTTGCATATATATATTTCTTGAAACATGTATTATATTTTTTTTCTGTGAGTATGTGTGTATGTGATTTTTTTGGAATTTTTCTGGTGTGTAAGTGTGTTCAAGTCTTTTGAAATTTGGAGATGCTGTAGGAGGATTTGGTTTTCTTGACTACAACGTTTTATTCGATGTTTTCTGAATCAAAAGCATTTTTTTTGAATTTTTTGCCCTTTTTCACTGTTTAAGCCCTCTTTCCTACTTTTCTGGTGTTTTCTTACCTCATTCCCACGAGATTCTCTGTTTTTTTGTGTTTCCCTTTGCAATTTTGTGGTTCTTTTCCTTATTTTACATCACAGACAAGAACTGGTTATTCGGGAATCCCTACTAGTGTGTTTTTTGAAGCTTTATATAACTGGCAAGCTTTTTCCTGCAAAGATTCCAGCTTGTCTACTGCTCAACACACTAGAGACTTCTACTATTCTCAATGTATGTAGTAAGCATAAAAGAGATGGAGGTCTTTCTGTAAGGACTGTCAACGTGTGCTCACCTCCAATGTATAGGCAGCTGCTTGTACATGTGGGATTGAGAGCTTTTTTCAGGAAAGAGACTGTGATTTCCGCTTATTTCAGACTCTATGCTCTGGTGCAGTGTGTATGTGCTGTGGGAAAGTATGAGGAGGCTTAAAAATGCTTAATCTTTCCTCTTCATGCTTTCCGGGGCTTCAACTATTTATTTTGAGCAGCTGTTGCAGCTTTCCGTTTACATGCATGAAAAGGAGAGTACCTTGGCTGTGTGCCAAATCGGTTGGTGAGTCTTTTCAAAATATGCAGGAGACATGCTAGTGCTGCATGTGTGTGAAGCTGCTTCGCCTTGAGATGTTATGTTGCACACAGACCGCTAGAAGTCTCCACAACATGAAAGAGTTGAGCTACTTTATGGGGTATGATGTGAGTGTCTGTGTGTGTGCAGGTGTTACACACTGAAGAGTTGATCTGCTTTATGGGGCGTGATGTGAATACCTGTGTGTGCAGATTTTGCACACTTCGTGTATGCAACACTTCATCTCTGTAGAACCCCATTCCCGTCGTATGAAAACTCACTCCCCATAAGTAATATCTCCGTCCTCCCCTTCCCGCAGACACCACAATTTCCATATGTACACCACCCCCCCC
>JADHZB010000603.1:13978-32338 GCA_015657535.1 Nephromyces sp. MM_2019
CAAACCCCTTCAACCCCCCCATATAAAGCCTCCTCATGCTCCCCCCATACTCGGATAAACAACCTCAATTTTCTATCGCAATCTACACTAAGCCTACCACATAGCCCTTGTATATTTATGCGAAACACGAATTGACGAGAAACTTCCCAAGTGTATAAAACAAGGCCCAGGCTCCCCCCAAAACCTCCCGAAGCTGAGAGTCCTCAATGCGTTCCCTCTCCTAAACAGTCTTCATTGATATCCTCACAATAAAGCATCCTCATTGTATCCTGCCACAATAGAAATTGGGACTCCTCCCCCCACCTAGGCACGGTAGCATGAATAATCGCAGTTCAATCACCTACAGAGTTTGAGGAAAAAATCTTCTATAAAGAGTAAACAGCGGGGGGTATGTAGGGGAGATTCTAACTGAATGCTGGGGGACCTACGTGGGCTTCTAACAGTGTGTGTGTGTCCAACTTTCAAGGTGAGGGAGGATGCTCTTGTAAGGCTCATGGTAATCGCTACTTTACTCGAGAAAAGAGGCCTTTGCTTTTACCTACTATCGGCACATATAAGTGGTGAGCTAGTCAGAAACACTGAAAGTTATCGCCTCTTACGAAGGTGTTTCGCACACGCTGTGGGGGGTAGGTGGTATGTTAGATGTTATCAAGGCGCTATACACACACTGTAGTGAGTGTGTGCTGTGTTTGGTAACACTAGAGTACTTCACACACTAGAGTTTTTGATGGGAAGAGGTCCTGCCTTACGCTCTTTAAAGTTAAATTAGCAAATTCCACCTCAACTCTCCAGGCTTTCCCAGAAATTCTCGTGCTCTCTCTGTGTTTGGGGACTTGCTGCTATCATAGATTCTTCCTTCTATCCGCTTCTAGTTACAAGATATCGTTTAGGAAAAAGTGAATGAAATAGGCTTCACCAGAACCTGCCATGAAGTTGTGTTTAACTGTGTTATGGTCTATGATGTGAGGTTGGTTGTGTGTGTGCGTATGACCATTTCCCTGGGTAATCCCCCGTGTGTGATAGTGCCTGGAATTACTCTAACTACGTGTGTGTGAAATATTATGTGTGTAACGCTAACTAACTACGTGTGTGTAAAGTCTCATGTGTGTAACGCTAACTGCATCTGTATGAGGTGCCCGGTATTACGCTACCTAACTACGGGCGCGTGAGATCTTGCGCGCCACACTAACTAATTATGTGTCTTTGTGTGCGTGATGGTGTCTCAAGCTCATACTGTATAAGCTCTTTCTTGCTTATACCCAGCAAGTCAGCGCGTTTTATCTTTATGATATGGCAAATAAGACATTTGCATTTCTTCATGGTTTTCCCATTGTTTTTCTAAAAAAATAGCAGACTGCTGTGTTCACCATGAAATATACAAAAAACAAAAGACACTAGCCTTACTTCCTTCCATCCATGGCCAAAGAGATGCTGACAACTAATTTTTATCGCAAACTTGTACCCTCCTTCCTCATCTTTATCATGTTAAAATTATCAATACCCGACATGTAGCGATGCCGATGTATGCACAAATGGTGCAGCGTGTATACGTACATTATTGAACCATTGCAGTTTTTCTAATTATTAAATGGTTTTGCCAGGCTGCGATTCTACGTGTGCTATTTTATACAATTTATATATAGGTTGAGTGATAACATAAATTGTTCTCCAGGCAGGCGATACTGATGAAGAAAACATTACTTTCTTACATATCGTGTGTCCTCATCGTAATATACTTTCTAGTGAGTGATCTTCGGGTTACAAAACCCGAAGATCACTATGGGTCTCCAAAGGAAGGGGATATCGCAAATAGGAAACATGAAGGGCTGCTGCTGCAGCGTTTAGGCGAATGGAGTAGCTCCTTTGTAAGCACTCCAGGGGGTCAAGATGTTACGAGTTCATTCACCAGGGTGAGAACTGGTGGACTTTTATCAATAAAGCAACCAAATCAGTTTTTTTCCATCAAAGAATCGTTGGAGTCGCTTGAATACGAGGATGTCGAAGAGAATGCTAGGTCGTTACTCACTCCTCAGAGTCTTGTATTGCCGCATGCTACGAGTTTAAAGGAATGGGTAACGTTGAACTTTTTCTTGATTGCAGCAGGAAGAGGATGGCCTCCTACCAAATCTCTGCTACAATCATCTTTCCCGCAAAACCTTGAACCTTTTCAGAATACCATGAAAAAGCAACTTGATGAGGTACATCATGCGCATGAAACTATTTCACTGGACCACTCGCTTGCTTCTGATATAGCGTTACCCTCCTCTCCCACAACACAGCTATTGGAAGTTCCTCCAGAAAAACTAGTCAACCAAGTGGCACTGCATCGCTTTCTTCACCCCAACCTTCATTCCAACAATCAGATAAACCCAATTGCTGGTACAGCAGAAAATATTTCACAAATTGCTTCTCCCGTTATACTTGTCCCTGGTTTTGGGGGATCAAGTCTCTATGCTTCTCTCAAATCTGCAAACATCTCTAGTTGTTCTCCTATTCCCATTACTGTCAAAAAGGAGAAACTTTGGGCCCCTCTCCATCAGTGGTTGAGAGGTTCTGTCTCTGAGGAGTGCTGGGCAGAAAAGGTTACTTTGCTATATGCTAGTCACAACAACACATACTATGATAGGCCAGGAGTCGAGGTTTACACTAGCGGATTTGGTCCAACAAGAGATATGGACTGGCTAGAATACTTTCTTAATGTAGGTGTACCTGGTACAGAATACATGCATAAACTAACGGAAACCCTGCGAGCTGCAGAAATTCCATTCTACGGTGCTTCATATGATTGGAGGCTCCCTCCTTGGCAAATGAATTGGAGTTCAATGAAGGATTTCATCGAAGAAATAGTAGCTCGTCACAACGGTCGGCGAGTGACCATGGTTGGTCATAGCTACGGTGAGGGAAGTATTTGGGCTTTGGCAAATTAGCGAGAAAAGGGAACAATTTTAACTTGGGTGGGATGGGGGTTTTGTGTGTGCTTGTTTGGGGGGAGGATGGGATGCGTGTGTGATTGTGTGTGGAGGGGGGGAGGGGGGTATGTGCGATTGTTTGGGGGAGGTGGTGAAGGGTGTGTATGACTGTTTCAGGTGGAGGAAGAGGTGTGTTTGATTGTTTCGGGTGAAGGCAGTTTGGGTGCGAGCGTTCAGGGAGGGGGGCTGTGTGATTGTTTGGGCTTCGGGGTTTAGGCAGCTGTTTGAGGAGGGGCGGAGTATGTAGTTCTTCGGGGTAGAGGGGGCTGTTTGTATGGGATTAGATTGGAGACATGACGGTGAGTACTCCTACTCTCCTAAGAAGGTTTCATCCCAGGTTTCTCTATAGGAACACCTCCATTTTGTGCGCCGGCTTACTATTTGCATTTATTTTAGCCTAGTCTGCTTTGAAAAACGTAAGCCTAGCGTCTCATATCATATCCAACATAATCTTGTCATGTAGTAATAACTTTCTCATTGTCCAACCCTGCAAATCACCTAATTAAATCCTCTAAATCCCAGAAAACTCCATTTTTCCTTCGTTTAGGTGCTCTGATGCTAAACTATTTTTTAAATAAAGAGGCAGCTACTCAATGGAAGGACTCTCACATTCATCAATTTATTTCTGTGTGCGGAGCTTTCGGTGGGAGTTTCACTTCTTTAAGAGCTTTGTTGTCGGGGTGAGCATCAATCTTAATCTATGTCCATTGGGAAAGCGTAGGTTTCCAAACAGCTACCCATAGCAAATTGCGAGGATAAAGCCGACATTTTCCTCGTCGATAACTGCAATCAGAGTGATTTGCCTGTAGATGCGTACAGCTTCTCAAAAACGAACACAGATATAAAGAAACCGGCGTAGTTGTGCGTGTGCGCACATACTTCCAGTTATGTGTGCACACGTAAATGGAATTATTTGCAAATACTTGCAGTTATTTTCGCACACACGTGCAGGTATTGTGTACGCACATAGTCGTAGTCATTTTTGCACACTTGCATACATTCGCAGTTATCTTTGCACACACACATGCGCAGTTATTTTTGTAGAAACTCACACACTTGCGCTAATTTTCACACACACACGCTCGTAGTAACCTTAAAAATATCGTAGTTATCGTTGCACACACACTCGTGAATAGGTCTACCTGCACAAGCTCTAAACACACACTCTTACACACGCTTTCACTGATCGTCACCTATTCGCACCACAATACGTTCTCTGACCCCAATTTCTAACACACATCTTTTTGCACGCTCGCAAAGGTATTTAATCGAGCAAATACACTATTACACGATTACTGGCTCACACACTTCCCGTGTGTGGAGAGCGCTCTAGCAGAGATCCATTGAAGCATAGATGAACCCGATTTAAATTAGAAAAATCAATTAACCTACGCCTCTCAAGCAGCTAGAAATATGCCTACTGTTAAGCATAGCTCAAATCCTATTTGTATTGCTATTGGTAGGTGCATAGTGTGGAGTATACCATAAAACCCACCGAGGTATATCTACTACCGGAAGTTAACTGCTCTTGCATATGATAATATATCTTGAATGCTATCGCTGTTGCACGTGTGTGCGTAGAGTATTTGCGATATCTGCTTGAACCCTAGCATCAGTCTGTCAACATCTGTGTAGTATGAATCTTGGCGCTAATACTCATAGTTGAATATGCCAGTGTATTAGCTTGTGTGTATTGATTGAACTCTGCTTGTGTGTGCTGATTAAAACTCACCTGTGTTTTTGGAATATACTCTGTTTGAGCCCCTCTAGGTTTAAATATGTGTGGGTACACTCAGGGGTATTCCTGAGCCAAAAATCTGCTTGCCTAGCAGTCACACACGCAAATTCTTGGATTTTTCTGCTACAATCTTGTATATTCGCCTACTCACACACAAAGAAACACAAGTGTTTTCTATTTTTAAGTCATTCCTTTATTAAAGAAGAAAAAACAAACTATACATTCTAGGTTTGCATTTTTTCTTGAAAAACGCACACGAAACATACCTTTAAAATCTTCAGCATTGACCCTATGCCAACTGGGATAATGCGGGGAAATAGAGATACTCACAAAGCTAGGCTAGCATTAAGAGAGATGGAACGAAGTCTAGCCTCTTTGTATGTACTACTGCCAAGCCAACAGGTTCAATAAACCACTGAGACACGCATATAACTTTCTGTCGAAACATCGCCTTCTTTACTTACTGGGTGTATGCACACTGTTACCGCAAGGCTGCTGACACTACCTGTGGCTTGCTTACTCCATGCATCCACATAAAATTAATCCTCTTAAAAATTGCATTTTTATATTCTTTAGTGCTTTTTCTTGTTTCATATGATAGTTATAGCAAAGATAAAATAATTATATAAAAAATTTAAATAATTTTTTTGTAAACTTCTTCCTGGTCAACAATTTCAAAAATTTATTTTCACCCTATTGCCCATTTACCAGGCTTGGATGTAAAACCTGAACAAGAATGTACTTTATATATTTTCGCTAATTTTTATGGTAGTTACCGCCATATAAAAATCCAAAAATGAGTGTATTCTTGCGGGAATCTCTTTTTCTTTCCACGCTAGTCTTGTGTGTGTACTACCTGCTGTTGGTAATTACTTTCTAAAAATACAGGGAGTATTTTCAAGAAATACTAGGGATTCATGGTAAAAATACAAAGCTTTAAAGGTTATCAATACTAAGTATAGGAATCAGCAATGTAATGGATGATAGCAGTATATATTGACGCAAATATAGTTGGTCTTAAACCTATAATTTTGAATTTAATCCCTTGATTTTATCTTTTTTTATTATGAAAATGACAACTCTATTCTTCTGGAAGTTTACTTACTAAATTGTGACAAGTTTATGAAAGTGAGTTTCCTTGAAAAAAAAAAACGCGAACGCACCATCATGCTTCGAGTCTATATATGGGCATGCTACATATTACATGCTATGTTGTTAACACTTGCTAGCTTTTAGTAGCATGTTTACAAAGCCAGAATGAAAAATGACTAATGTTTGGTAAAGTCGTGCAGTAGTGGTTAGTAGGAATTAACCTTGGCGTCATTAGCGCTTTGTGAACTTGCACATCTGTGTATATCGCAGGAGTACTCGCTTGGGCGTGTGTATGTGAGGGTGTGTGTGTATCCAGTTGTAGTTGGGTGCACTCATATCTGTATGTGTGTAGCTGTGTGTACCTGTGTGCACTGACCTGTATGTACCTGTATGTGCTTACGTGTGTGTACCTGTGTGTGTCTGCGTGTGTGCTTACCAGTATCTATGCATGTATCTCAGAGTCGATGCTAGGGTGTTCTCATCACGATAAATCTCTGAAGTCCCTTTTTCTCTGATGATGTTAAGTTCGGATTTTTTTTCAAGAATCTTCCATCGATTTTTTTTTTTTACGCTTTGCAATGGCTTTGTATAGAGACATCTTATGCATGCGAAATTTTTAATTTTTTAAATATCTTCGCGGCGTTTATTTTTTCTGCTATTAGGTTCATCTTTTTTTTTATTTCCAGCCTTTTCAAGAATCTTAAGTCACCTTTCATTATAGATTTTATGTAGTTCTAAATTTCAGCCTAACAGATAATTCTTATCTACTTTTTTTAATCTTCTTTATTCAGATTTACCATCCTGATAGGGTAGTAGTTCAGCTTGTAAACTTTAATTGCACTTCAGAAGACTACGAAGAAGAGCAGCAAAGTGTGATTGCTTATAGATACACAATGAGAAACTTCACTGATCTATTTAGCCCGGAGATGAAGCTAAAAGCAGTCGCTTCTGAGACTGCGATAAAGACTGCTGTCATAGGGGATCCCAAAGTAAACTAATGGGTGTTATAAGTTACTAGGTCTATACACCTCAGAAAAATTAGCATTGGGTGGAGGATTGCTGAGATTTTGTATGGAAAGCCCCACTTCACTCACACACACTTGAAAACGTGGGGAAGTAAACTTATGCTTATCCCAAGTACGAGTTTACTCAAACAAAGATGTGTATACCGCTGTTTGGATGCTTGTACCCAGAACGAGTGCTGAGATCACTAGCTGACTAAAAAAATAACACACACACGGTTTGAAGGAGTTATATGAGCACTAGGTTGTCTTGGAAAAAATCCTGCACGGATGTCAAATGAGTGCTAAAGTACCTAGGTGAAATCAGATAAGATCACACACACACTACTCGAATGAGTGTCAATCAACCACGCTGACGCCAGAAGTTATCGCATACACACATGGCAATAGATGTAGAACGAGCTCATGTACTTCTAGAACTGTAATCTGTGTATGCAATACCTAGTCACTAAGAAACACTGCTTTAAAATGGAAGCGGTAGAATACGCACTAAAAATTGCTTCCTATCTTACAAGCTAACTAACACACACATGCCTAACAGATAAGCAAGTCTAAATACGTACACACCTGCTTTTAGAAGTTTTTTTCACGAATAGCACAATGTCATTCAGACTCCCTCATAAACTAGGGTTGTACCGTAGCAATGCAACTAGATTAACTATTCATTGGTAGAAGATTTTAGTTAGTTCCGGGGTATTTGTCAGTCAACAACACACACAAAGCCTAGGTTGGACTTCTATGTGAAGAGATTGCTAAATTCGCAGTATTTGTGAAATCTTTAGGGTGTGCATCTGCTTATGAAGATGCAAGGTATGCATCCTTGTGTAAAACTTATGTTTCCTTGCTAATCTACAAGCATGCCTATTTAAGGAGCATCTGTGTGTGTGCTTATGTATCTGTAGGCACTTATCTGTCTCTATCTGTAATTAGGGATTTAAAGCATGTGTATGCATATTCATATCTTTAGTTTTAACCATAAATGTATATCTGTGTGTGTGTGCTGGTGTGAATATGAATGTACATCTGTGTCTGTGTATCTAGATGCATGCTGATTTTTTTTGTATAACTATTAGTTTTTGCCTAAATGCGTTGCTGGAAAGGCCTACATATCTGTGCTAACGTATTTATTCTTTCTCTGATACTTGCTACCCCTCTTATATGGCTTTTCTTGTTGTCAACCTTCATTGTACTCTCATTTAATTCAGGTGAGGGTTGTGTGTTTGTGGAGTGAGCTGACTGATGATGTCACAGAAGGTGCTTATATTTACTCTAGCCTGGATATGGAGAAAGAACCACAGAGGTACAGAATTATGTCTATTGTATACTCTTAAACTGTATCTTCATCAGATTAGTTATATCAATCTACGTGTAGGCACTGGACGCCCGTGTGCGTGCAGTCTCTGTAGCGTATTTGTGTGTGGGCAGTGTCTGTAGACTGCATGTTTTTGTGCACTCTCTGTAGAGTGGTGCACGGGTGTGTGTGCGTTCGCTGTACAGTACGTGTGTGGGCTTTTCGGATAGCTTTTTCTGACTATTCCCAACTTTTTCCTGCATTTTTACCATCTTTCTCTTCCTCTTAAATTATGGTTTTCTCCTTTTATCTTTCGAGAATATCTCACGAAGTATACACAATATTTAATGCTCTCCGTTCAGTCAAGTTGTGCCTGGAGATGGTGTGCTACCCCTCGAGTCTTCCCAGTATTGTAAGAAGTGGAAGTCTACGGTAGTTTCCAAGGCTTTTATCGATGAAAATCATACGTCTATCCTTTCTTCTCCTTCCTTCGCAGAGCTTATTATTAGCTTACTTCCTATAATAGAAGACTAGTGCCGTGGGAGAGAAAGTGATGGAGAGCTACATATCGTAGTCTGTTTTTCTATATGAGAAGAGGGAGATACCTTAGTTTAGCACATGTATGTGCGTTTCAGGGGGATTATCTTCCATATCCACCCCTCTCTCTAGAGAGAGTGGGGTACGTGTGTGTGCATCAAGGGGATTTTCTTCCACACCCATCCTTTCCTCTCTAGAGAGAGATTTTCATAAGGGCTATTCACTCTAGCAGTCTCAGTACTTTCAGGCAAGTTTATACAGCTACTGCAGGAGCTCTTGCTGGAAGGTTGTGTTTTAGCTCAGTAAAGCTCGGAATATTCAAGGAAGAGCATCTTGAAGATGATGAGTGTAATGAGAACTACTTTATAGCACTAGGAAGTTAGTGTAGAAGTGCTGTTTTTGCTGAGGAATCGCTTAATATAGCAGTGTTGGCAGCTACTTATGTGTGTGCAAAAGTGTGAATGGTTTGTAAGCAAAACATAGCTCGAGCACAAACAACGGCGTGAATACGCTGCAAGAGTTATCGTAGGTATTTGGTGGTTGTATGGGTGCTTGGGAGGTGTGTGTGGGCGTAGGGGGGGTATGGAGGGGTGGGTGTCTGGAGGGTGTGGAGGACGTGGGCGGGTGTGTGAAGTGCGTGGAGGGCGTTGGTGGGTGTATGCATGCTTGAAGTATATGGAGGGTGTCGGTGTTTGAAGTGCGTGGTGGACATGGGTGGGCGTGGGCGCCGGCGCGAAGGGTATAGATGTACGGAGTACGTTGGTGTGTATATTTTTAAGCAATGTGTTTCTGTTTCTATGCCTAATTTGTGTGCAAAAGTACAACGCACCAGCATTTATATGCATATATACACCCTTCGAATTTGCATGTGTTCGGCATGAACTAGAGCATGTATCACCAGAATAACCTCTGCTTGCTGTTAATCACCCTAAAGGTAGTAGTTTAACCATCTCATAGTCGCACACAAAGTCATATGAAATCATAGATAGAAGAGCTCCTCCTTGTGCTCCCTAGAAGCCTAAAGCCTTGTGAATCACGCAGACTTACTCGCGATATTTTGAGAGAGAAGCTACACCTTCATCTACTCTTTGAACTCTTCCTCAAAGCAGCAAGTGCTTTGAAGAATGAGAGCTAGTCTCACTGTTTTGAGTTGTGTTAGCACTAGCCTTAATACATAGGTAATAAAGATTATTTCTGCGTGTGTGCGTGCCCACCCAAAAGCTGCGTGCGCCAACCCTGTGTATGTGTGCGCCAGCCCAATATACACCTGAGCACGATTATATGCTACCATTCGTGAATGAAAACTACTGGAAAAAGCAGCGACAAACTTCATATGCGCTACCTCTAGGAAAGCTGCTTTACTCTGTAGAAACGCAAAGGGAGGATGAATTCACACATACAGAAGGAGATTTTGTTCACACACAGAGAGGATGTATCCACATATAGAAGGAGAGCATATTCACAGAGAGTAAGTGTTTTGTACTCCCACACGCAGAGAGCTTACTCACACATAGGGAAGCACACTGACAGGCAACAATGGTATCTAAGTACACATTAAGAGCGTCCACGCACACACGGGGGATATAAACAAACACGCGTGCAGATGCACATGCACATCCTCAAAGAGAGAATATATCCAAACACTAGTTATATTCATGCATCAGCTGCCAAGATAACCCAATCACCTCTAAAGCAAGAGACTCAACTTTCAGCAGCACTCACGATGTTATCCTCTTTGTATGCTAACACATCCTCCATTTCTGTGTGTGAACACACTGTTTCTCTGTGTGTGCTAACGTGCCCTCACTCAAGGATCCTCTTTCTCACTGTCTTCCTCCTACCGAAATTTGTTGCAACAGTGTGTGCACACACGCCATTACTCTATCATCTAAGCACTAGCAGTGAAGCTATCCACCTGATGCCCTTACTTAAGCACATCATCTACGATTTACACAACACACGCACACACATGAGAGCATCGCTTGAGGGAGCCTCGCAAAGGACAAGCAGCAAATGCTCCCAAATTGTAGGTTTAAGGTTTCACCTACTCGCTAGAGAATACTCTGGCTCCATACCCTGAAGAGTTATCCTATCGCTATTAGCTCAAAGCCAACCCTCCGGAGTAAGATGGTGTGTGTGTTTCCTCAATGAAAATTAGCGGATTTTCGCTTGTAAACACTCACGCTTCAAGGCGTAAATAGAGTGAGAAGAGAGCAGACACACACCCCAGATCGATAAACGCACCACTAAGTGCGTACGCATAGATTGAAGCAGGCACAATCACTAGAATACTCTACTAACACACACAAAAGCGGATACAATCACTAGAATGCTCTGCTAGCACACACATAATTACTCGACTTCTCCACTAACATCCACACACAATCACTACATATCCTCCAACACACAAGGCTTTTACACATCTTCCCTACCACCAAATACGCACACACACAATCAATATACCTCTCTACCGACACAAACACACAATCAATATACCTCTCTACCGACACAAACACACAATAACTATATCTCCTTTATCAACGAACATGACCCACACCCCATGAGCTCATTATAGTATATTCGAGGCATCTGCGTATCCCCCCCCCAAAACAACAGGCCCCCTATTGAAGAATGCGCGGCCCCGCACACATCTCAAACCTTCACAGCACTCAGCAGGTTGCAAGGGGTGAAGTTCCAAACCCCACATCAACGCGGCGGCCCAGCCCCCCGCACACACGTTCCGCGAGAATGCTCAAGAACAAAACTCGCAGCAGAGCCGCACGCGCGAAACAACTCGCGACTTCATTATATAGCTGCAGAGGCTGTTTGTGTGCGTAGCTCCCTCCAAAGGCACAGTCTTACTTCCCGACCCCCCCACACACACCCGCATGCACACACAACCCTCCTCTACGCACACTGATGCCCCCCAACACACAAACACCCCCCACACACACATGTCGCAATCCCCCCAAGTTCAAGCAGCCCCAAACACAGATCCGCCCCCCATCCAAGCCCAGCCGACCGCAAGCACAACCCCCATAATTCAGCCCCACCCCCATCCAGCAAACACCCCTCCCAACACACACACGCCCCCAACACACATAACACAATTCATTGTGTGTCATTCCGGGCTCCCCTCACTTTGAAAAATACCAATAATCCCGCTCATACAAACTGCCCCCCGCAAGCCCATCGATGCATATGGCAGCTCCCCCCGCCCAACGCGCGCACACACACAACAAGAAACACCAGTATAACAAAAAACACACACAACACACAACACAAACACACAAACACGCAACACAATACATACAGGGGATATAATAGTCCAACCTCACTAAAAACACAACCCTCTCTCTCCTCTTGTGATGGGCACACACGTTTCAGTTCATTTGATGCCGCCAACAGCATTTCGAACAACACACGCCTCCCCATGCACAAATGATGTGTTCGTATCTTTAAAGATGATAACACACACTTTTTCTATACATTCCATCATTTTTATATATACACACATACAGATTTGGTGTGCAGAATACATCATGAAACACACGCATTAACACACTCTCGAGTTGCTTATTTATGAGTACAACACGCACACACAGCTTGTTGCATTTGAGTCCACACTAACAACTTAAGTAGAAAGGCTCTTCTCTATACGTACTCAAGGCAAAACAACGGCGCATGTGTTAACACGCACACAGGCAGGCATACAAAAATACAAAGGCAAACAAAAACACATGGGCAGACAAGAAAAGAAACCGCACGCAGATACACACGCATAGATACAGATACGCATATACGTACGCAGATACACTCAGATACATACGTACACGCCGATACACACCAACACACACTTAATGTAGCACATTCTATATATATAAAACCTGAAACTCACGGTTTCTCCGTGTCTGCTTGGAATAACTCTGAGAATAGCGCGACTTTCTCTCTCTTTTATGACTGTATTCAACATTGCTGTGATATTGTAGTGTGTGTGCATAATATCCTCTTCTTCCCTGCGGCTACCTTTATATGTCGAGGTTTATACCTACTGCATCTTCTTTCCTTGCCTCTGATCTCTACCTTAGACTGGTTCACACACACCAGGGCAGAAACCGTATTACTGTTAGTATAGTCTTATATGTCATCAAAGGAATGAAGTAGGGAGAGAAGTCGTGTGTGTTGTAGTGAGTGAATGTGTTTTTTTGCTAGAAAAACAAAAGGCAGGTTGATTATTGATTGTGTTTACACACAAGCTGACAAAATAAGAGAGAAACACACACGCACACACACACGGGCGAATCTCTCTGAGGAGGAAGAGGGGTGTTTCACGCTGATCTCCCTTGAAGCAATTGTGATTTTCAATACAACAGGGGCATTTTTTCTGAAGAAGTATGTAATTTCTTGTGTGTTGGGATTTTTGTGTAGAGGAAGTAAGCGTAGCTTCACAGAAAGGATTTTTCGCTGGGTAGATTTGTATGTGTGAAATATATAACCCTGTGTGCTATACGAGGTGTTTTTCTATGTTAAGCGTCATGCGTGGAGTGTGTGTGTGGTAGGTAGTTGTGTGTGATTATTAGTTTGTGTGCCGGGTGCTGCTTTAGCCATGCTGTTGGCTTGGTAGTGTTACCGCCTCTTCCTGCTATTGTGAGTGCATTTCTGCGTTTTTAAAATTGTGGGGCTTTGGTGAAATCTGCAGTTGGATTTTGGTCTTTTTTGGCAGTATGTGTTTGTGTGAGTTGTGTGTGTAACTTTTCTGCGTTTGACTTGTGTGTATAAGTTCTCTGTGTCTGAGATATTCGTGTATGTGTAACTTTTCGGTGTATATGACTGCTCTCGGTGTAGATTGCGTGCATGTGTGTGTAGCTTCTCTGTGTGTAGCTTGTGTGTGTGTTACTTCTCTGTGTTTTTCAATTCTACTTTTTGAATTTAATCTTCTCTTTTCGCAGAAAAGTATGAATATGCAAAAACAGGATAGTTGGAATGCTTTTTCTGGTCAGCTTATACGATGAGTTCTTCAGCATTCTTCTCTGTGTGTTTGAGGGGTATGTGTGTGTAGGAGGGATGTTTTAAGTGTGTGGGATTTTTCATGGTTAAGGGCATAATCGACTATGCTGTAGCGTTCAATGCAAATGTAGGCTCATATAAGGTGGTCTTTCTTATGAGTTTCTTGGCATAAACTGTGTATTGTCCTGGAATAGCGGTGTGATAGTTTGATGTATAAGCATCTTTTCGGTAGTTTAAACGAGTGAACGTGTATGTGAATGTGTGTGAGTGTGTGTGTATGCGTGTGTGAATGTGTGTGTGTGTTGTTGGGATACGAATTTAATTGTATTATGTGTAACGAGCACTCTGTAACCCCTGAACCCAGCTAACCTCACGGGTTAAATTTAGAGCGCCTACTCCTACATATTCCCTCCCTCCCCCACACCCCCCCTCACCCCCAACTGACCTCATCTCTTAACCTTTCTCCCCTCTTCCCAACCCTCAATACTCCCCGTAAGCTGCTCTTTCATGCTCATAACACACAAAAATATATAAACCCTTTCCCCCTCTTTCTTCTCAGGGATATCGTTTTATTGTAACGCTGCTGCACCGTTGAAAAGGCTTTCTCCTTCCGTTTCTGGTGTTTAACTTTTGCAACAACTGCTCTTTCAGCCTCAAACACACATCAAAACACTGGACTCTTTTTCCTATCTTCTCAAGCTTTCCCCCAGCTTCCATCATACCCAGAAACCCCTACCCAAACCCCGCTTTTATCTGGTTTCTCCTCGCTTAAAGACCCCATTTTGTGTGTGTGCTAACTCTTCCTTGTATATCCGGAGGCTCTAACTATGGCTAATGCTCAGACTATGTCGGTAGCAATTCAAAACCAATCCGCTGCAAATCCGTTGCATTTTCAAACTTCTCTGTATGTCGGAGATTTAGCACCAGAAACAACGGAGGCACATCTTTTTGATGTTTTCAATCAGGCAGGAACGGTGACTTCTATCCGCATTTGCAAGGATAGCTCATCCACTTCGTTAGGCTATGGATACGTTAACTATCATAGTCATGTTGATGGTGAGAGGGGTGTGTGGGGAGTGTGTGGGGGGTGAGCTGATATGGGTGTGTGGATGTTTTGGAACACACTGCTTTTACCCCCCCCTAGAAAAGTCTTGAGTGTGCCTCTACTAAAACTTACTCTTTGAAGATGGCCATGACCTTCAACACATCATGCAGACACACGCAAACACGAACATACGCGCCAGCATACGAGCGAAAAAGACACCAACACAGACAGAAACACGCTAGGACACAAACACACATAGTCACAGCAGAAAACACACACTAGCACATCAATACACTGGCACACACAGTGACATGCCAGCGCACATACCAACAGACACGAACATGCCCTTTTGCTCCCCAAGGGCATCCATTTCCCCCACCACTGCAGTTTCCTCCCCCATTCTTACTATACATTCCAAACCAAATCAAGGGGCTTCTCTCCATCAGTCCCAGAAACACTCCCACCTGTATCTGTGTGTGTTTGCTCCTTTTTGCAGCTGAGAGAGCTATGGATGCCCTCAACTTTTCTACAATATGCGGCCGTACTGTTCGTATCATGTGGTGCCAGAGGGACCCCCGTATGCGTAAAAGCGGAACGGGTAACGTCTTTGTGAAAGGCCTAACAAAATCTGTCGATAGCAAAGCGCTGTACGACCTCTTTTCTATATATGGCAATATTTTATCCTGCAAGGTAAGCATGTGCGTGTGTGTGTGTGTGTGTGTGTATTGTTATGTGTGTAGCTGTGTGTGTTGGTGTGTTTATGTGTATGTGTGTGTTGGTTGGTGCATGCGTGTGCATCCATGTGTGCATTTTGTGCCTTTGTATCTCTGTGTTCCTATGTTCGCCTCTATGTGTGCCGTTTTCTGCGTGCTACCCCGCCCTACCTACCTCTCTACGCTCACTCTCCTATACCCTCCTTGTGTGTGTGTATGTGTGTGTGCGTTTGTGTTTCCCTCCATCCAGGTACAATGCACAGAGTCGGGTGAAAGCAAGGGTTTCGGATTCGTAAACTACGACTCACAGGAGAGTGCAGACAAGGCGATTGAGGATATGCATGGATCGGCGTTTAAAGGCAGCAAAATCTTTGTGTGTCCTTTCAAGAAGAAGAGCGAGAGACCCGCCATAGTTTCACCTGCAAAATATACAAACATATACGTGAAGAATTTTCCAGATTCTTGGACAGAAGAAGTAATAGATTCAGTCTTTGGGGAGTATGGGCTGATAACGTCAAAGTTGATAAAGACGGACAACAAGGGGAGGAAATCAGCCTTCATAAACTTTGAAGATAGCGAGCATGCGAGAGCTGCTGTGGAGGCTTTAAACGGGCGAAAAATCGTGTCGGAAACTTCAGGGGGGAGTGGTGGGGGGGTGGAGGGGGGTAGCATGGCTGGCAATATAGCTGGAGCTATGAATGGCAGCGAATCTGGTGCTTTGGACGGAGGGGTGGGGAATAGTAGTAGCGAGCATGCTGATGAGATGGGGGGGGTTGAGAAGGGGAATGGGGGGGGGATTGGTGGTGGTTCTTCTCAGGGGAGTGTAGCCGGTACCACCACTGGAGGTGTGGATTCGACCAATGCCATCTCAAATGGAAAGAGCAATGGGGGAGGGGCTTACCCACTTGGGGAAGGAGGGGTTGGGGAGGATAAGAACAACTCCAACAAAAGCACACATCACATTGGAGTACCTTTGTTTCAAGCCTCAGATTCCGCTGCCAATGGTGTTTTTGAAGAGGGAAGATCTCCTTCTGCAATACTCGAAGAAACCCCCAGTGGAGGCAAGTATGCTCCCGGTGGGGGGTCTTCTTCTACTGCAGCTAATGATGTAGCAGCCTTCTCTACACAATACACTGCAGGCTGTCCCTCTAGCAACGGTACCTCCGTCACACTGGAGCAGAAATCCTCGCAGCTCACAAACCACGTTTCTCCACAGGATAACGCGACCACTCACCCCTCTGAGCTCACGGCTGGCAACAGCACACACCCCACATTGAATGGCAGCAGCGAGAGAGTCGTCAGCTCCGGCGCTGGCAACATCTCCACTAGCAATGTAGTCATCAATAACGGCATCATAATGAGGGACGGAGGAGATTCTACTGCGCTCTCATCTCTTGAAGATAACAACGGAGGAGGATCTTCTGCAGTAGCTCCCACTGATGGGGTAGACAATGACCCTACTAGACTCTACGTAGTACCTCATCAAGATAGGTCTCATAGGTCTGCGATTTTGAAGGCAAAACATGAAGAGCTGAATGTAGATAATGTGAAGAGCAGTGGGAAGTCTGTAAGCTGCAATATCTACATCAAAAACTTGGATGAATCTGTGGATGATGAGCAGCTGAGGATGATGTTTGAGATCTTCGGCCCAGTATCAAGTGCTAAGGTGATGAGGAATAATCAGGATCAATCTCTTGGCTATGGGTTCGTTACCTTTGTCTCTCATGAAGATGGTGTGCGAGCGATCTCTGAGATGCACTACAATGCCCTGAATGGGAAGCCACTGTATGTAGCTCTTCATGAGCCCAAAGAGAGGAGAAAGCAGAGGCTGAAGGTAGAGTATGGAGTAGCAGCTGGGAGGCATGCTGGTGTTCCAGGCCCAGCAGGTGCTGGGGGAATTGGGGGGCCTCACATGCCGCATCATGGCATTCAGTTTCCCCCCCCTCAGCTCCCCTTCCCCCCCCATCAGGGAGGCAATCCCGCCAATGCGGCCACAGCTGCTGCTATGGCAGGGTTTCCTCCTCGTTCGTTGATGGCTTTCAATCAGAACGTCTTCCCCTGGAGAACCCCAGCGGGGGCTCATCCCCAAACCCCCACGTTTGGGCAGCTCTCTGGGAGCCCTGCGATGAGGGTCCCCCCCCCCCAAGGAGTACCAGCCCCCCTGGGGATGTTTACAGGAATGTCTCCGGCAATGAATGCCGGACCAGCTCCTGGGGGTGGAACCCCCCTCCAGGGGGGTGCAAACCCCCCCCTTGCTGCTGCTCTGAATAGAAATGCGGCAGCCGCAGGGGGTCCTGCTCAACGTCCTATGCCAGGAGGGAGGATTCCTACCAGTGGGGCGGGGGGTGCCCCCATCCCTCAGCACATGCAACAAGCCCCCCCCCCTGGGGGGGTTGGACCCCCAGGATCAGCTGTAAAGCAGCTATCCTATCATAAAGCGCAGGTTGGTGGTGGAACCTTCAAGTTCACCCCCCAGGTTCGCAACCAGATGGACCCCCACAACCCACAGCAACAGCAGCCGATTATGTCTATGCAGCAGCAGATGCAGCTTGAGCCAATGCCTTCTCCTGCCTATGCCGATATCCTCACACCCGCAGTTCTCGCAGGGATGAACCCCAGCGTACAGAAGCAGGCGCTTGGAGAGAAGCTCTATCCTCGTATAGCGAAGTATCGCAGTGACTGGGCAGGGAAGATTACTGGGATGATGTTGGAGATGGATAATGAAGAGCTTTTGATGTTGCTGAATAATGATCATCAGCTGAGAATTAAGGTTGAAGAGGCGGTCCGTGTGTTGGATCATCATCAACAGAGTGCAAAGTGAGTGGTGAATGGGGGGTTTGGTAGGGTGTGGTGAGTCTTCTTCTTCTTCTTCTTCTTCTTCTTCTTCTTCTTCTTCTTCTTCTTCTTCTTCTTCTTCTTCTTCTTCTTCTTCTTCTTCTTCTTCTT
>JADHZB010000604.1:0-25945 GCA_015657535.1 Nephromyces sp. MM_2019
AATATATAAAATATATAGATCTTTAACTATGTTTTTAAGGATAATAATTTACACATTTTTATATATATAATGAATTATAAATAAATTAATTATAAAGGGTAAAAATACACGCACATACAAGTACGCAATTAAAAATTAACGAATTGCATTGACACCAAAAATCAAACGGCCTGCTAATAAAGTATTGACATCATAAGTTCCCTCATATGTGTACAATGCCTATGATACATATATATATATATATATATATATATACATATCTCTATGAGTAGGGATATATTTATATGTAAAAATGTGTATGAGTATTTGCTTTTTTTTATCAAGGTATATAGCGCTTGTGTATATAAAGGGGTATGTAAGAAATAATTTCAAATAATGGTAAAGAGGTATATAAGATTAATAGCATATATTACACTACCCTCAATACACACGCACACATACTCCCTTAATAGACAATCCCATCCCTACAATACATATACCCCCTCTTTCTCCCCCCATACACACACTAACCCACCCACCCATATACACACACACACACACACAACCAATCACCCATATACACACACACACACACACAACCAATCACCCATACGCCCACCCACACACACAAACGCCCCCACACACACACCTCTGCATCTAGGAAAGAAATGGCTACACCATAGTCCATTACTATACCATTTCCTCCACAAACTTCACGGCATATGGCAGCCCCCTCTCTACACATTTTACTGCAGGAAGCTTTAGCTAGGGCAATTTGTTTCATTGATGCTTCCTTTTGGTCCATTAATTTTGCAATGTGTAATGATGTCAATAAGCTATTCTATAGAGGGATGAAATGTGTATGCATGTGTGTGTGAGGGGGAGGGGGGGTTTGAATGGGGGTATGTGTGTTGTTAATGATTAATCAATTTTTGAGTGAGTTATATATCTGTTTGGGTTTAATTAGCTGATTATATATACACCTTAAATTATCTATTTATCTATATTATATATGTAGGTTGTTATTAATAACTATATATATATATATTTGTGTGTGTGTAGGTATGCAAAAATGTATCTCTATACCTGTAGCAGTCCTAAAACTCTCATTAACTTTTCTTGGATAAGTTGAAATGAAATTATTTTTTTATTAAATTGATATCGTTGTGTGCAATATGATACAGCTCGTTCATAGGCACCTATATATATATATATAAGTGTGTGTGTGTGTAATGTGTGAAATTGTAAGTTTGATATCCTTGTGTGTGTGTAAATCCAGATTGATATTTTTTTATGTAAATTAATCTTTTAATTGAGTATATATATATATGTGTGTGTCTATGTGTGTGTGAATTGACTTGTATAGTTTTGATGAGATGATTTATACCTAGTAATACACCCGCACACCCAAAGGCAACTAGGGCCCGTGTGTACTCCAATAATTTGGCTGTACTTTGATTGAAACCATCTGCAGGTAGACGATTTTCTTCGGGTACAAAGCAATTTTCAAATCTAAATATTACAGACACACACAAACATATTATATATGAGTAGTGTGTGTTGAAATATGGGTTCAGATGTGTGTAGGTGTGGGAAAAATGTGTATTAGTAAGAATATTGTATATATATTTGACCTGAATGTATATGTTATATATATGTATATATATATGTTTATTTATGTTATAAAATTAAAATATAAATTAATGTGTGTGTTACCTCATATTAGCATTTTGTACAATTCGGAGTGATGCCTTATTTTGTATAATTGAAGTATGAAAGCCTGGTGAACCTTTCTCCTATTAATTGTACACACATTATTTATATATATATATATATATATATATATATATATAGTTATGTGTGTATGTATTGGGACAATTATACAAACCAGTATCTAACAGTGTTTTAGAAATACATGAAATACATAGGAATATGATAATTCACACATATAGCTATAATAATGATCTAGTGACATACACATATTACACACACAATGCACATTATTTGCACCTAAAATATACATATTCTTATATACTATACCATTACACACACTAAGTACTCACAACATACTAAATTAGATACTGCATATGCATTATGTTATACTATAGACACACACAACATACGTATAAAAAAACACATTATATACACACTATATTACACACAATATACACACTAGATTACAATTATACATACACTAAATTACACATACACAATCAAATAAAGTGTGTGTGTATTGTGTTTATAATTATGTGTGTGTGCTTACCACAACAAAACCATTGACTTCCATTGTTTTCAAATTTCGGGCCCAAACGACAACATAGTCTGCTGACGCCCCATTTCCAATCCAACGTTTTTTACCATTAATCAACCAACCACCATTATAGGGTGTTGCTAAAGAATATGTGTGTGTGTGTAAATGTGTGTGTGTAAATGTGTGTATGTGTGTGGGTGTGTCTATGTGTGTGTGCATTACCTGTCGTGGCAAGGGAAGTCGCATCACTCCCAAATTCAGGCTCAGTCAAAGCAAAGCATCCGAGCTTTTCATATTTGGCCATCTATGGGATTAAATACACATTTACATATTTACAAATTTACACATTTACATCTACCATTGCACACACACAGGTATGCATATAATTAAAGATATATCTAACCTTCACATGCACATTATACTTATGTGGATTTATATGTGCTCTTTACTTACGAAGACATGTATTTTTGTGTGTGCGCTTGTATATGTATATACAATGCGTGTGTGTTAAGAAAAAATTAAAAAATAGTGATTATATGTATTTGTGTGTGTTGAATTACAGGGATTATAAATCGTCTTCTTTGATCTTCTGTTCCCAGTTGATAAATCGAGCCCATTGACAGGCCATTGTGTATAAGATATTCTGTACCAAATGAGGCGTCTAAACGAAAAGCTTCAATAGTGGCTAACATTGCCTGCACGCATGATAGGCCAGCACCACCTAATGAGTAAAATGTGTAAGGTTAAAAAGGTAATGTTTGTGTGTAGCCCAAAATTTTACATAGAGTGATGTATAAGTATGACCTGAAATATCTTAGAGAGGTGTCGGTGGTGTGCACATAAGATTAGGGGGAATTGACAATGTATGGGAGAAGTGTGTTACAAGAGTGTGGCGGTGTGTATATTTTGGGTATATCCAAGTTTGTATTATGTGTGTGGGATTGTGTTTGGTGTTTGTTAAATACTGTATATTGGGGGTGTATAGTGTGTATTGGGGTGTATAGTATGTATTGGGGGTGTATAGTGTGTTGTGCATCTGTTTAAGGATGAGCATGTGTGTGTATTAAATATGTTAGAAACTTTCACTATTAAATGTGTAATCTTTTGATACTAAAGTTTATACAATAAGAGCTAATCTTGCAAAATTTTAATATAAATCATAAGAGCGTATATAAACACACACACAAACACATTTTTTATGAACTTTTTGTGAGTAATTTTACCATGTGTAGATATATCAAATCCTCCATAGCCCACATGTTTATATAATTTAGCTAATTGGGGGGAAGTGCTGGCTGTTTCATAAAGTGAAATAAAATCAATATTAGTCGACTGACAACGTTTCCTAACTTCTTTATGAAATTCATTTTCCTTTTCAGTGAGTTGTTTGTTAAATTTTAAAGTCTTTATTGCATCATATTTTTCTAAATGTTATTTGGAAAATGTAGTGTGTGTGTGGTTGTGTGTTTGTGTTTGTGTGTGTCTGTATATCATGTGTGTAGTTACGTGTGTCTGTGTAGTGTGATGAGCGTTGTGTGAATGTTATGTGTTCAAGGTTTTGTGAAAATATTTTATGGGTGAACTGGTGTAAGTGAATTTGTGCGAAGATGTGTTGTACGGTTACTGTGTGTATAGGTATTGTATGTGTGTGAGTGATGTGTATACAAATTTTTTTTGCACATGTGTATGAAATTATATTAAACTTTTTATATGTGTAAACCTTAATAATATATTGATTACAATAACATTCACAGTAACCTATTATACCCTAATCAATGAGTTGATTTGAATAATATGATGTTCATGAATCACTATAAGGTAGGAATAAGCTTGAAATTTACAGTATATATATATATATCTATATATATATATGCTTTATCTGTGAAAACAAATTCTCTCATTTCCCTTATAAGATGCAAACTAGAATTAGGGTGATGAATTATCAAAAATGCCTCAAAATTACAAACATTTGATGCTCTAGAAATAAGCTTGATGTGCACAACATACCTCAAAATTAAACACAGTTTACATGTTAGAAATACGGTTGATGCACTAGTCAATATACCTCAAAATTACACACATTTACACTCAATTTGTCTGATATGTTTGAGTAGTTACCTTCAAGAAAGATTTGAGGGTATGTTCCTTCAGGCACCGATGTCTTTGGGGCCCTAAAATGTGAGGTCACCATAGCAGCACGTTTGTTTTCCATTTTGAGTTGTATGTGTGTGTGTATATTTAAATTTTGTAAGATATTTAATTGTTTATATATATATATATATATATATATATATATAAATGACTAAATTAGATGATCAAGAGGTGCAACTTTGTTATAAGTATATATTTAAGATGTAGAATTTAAAAAACTTAATAGAACAGTGATTGTATCTGGTAAGAAATAAGATGTGCTATAATGAGCGTTATTATAAAGATTTAAATTAAGTTGAATTAATTATAATATAAAATACAATCCCAATCTTGAATTCTGAATTCAATGATATATAGATGTGTATTTTTATGTTTATATGTTTATTTTTTGTAAATGTGGATGTGTGTGGCTATGCAACAATGATACCAAGTTTAGAAAGGTATATAAATTTTGATATATGTGTTGTGCTAAATTATAATAAACGTATATGTATATTTATATATATGTAAACACATAATCATATATAGTTTAGTATATCTACTCAAGTGTGTGAAAAGCTTTATATAGTTGTATTACATATACATTATATACCATATATGTATAAAGTTTTGTATATATATATATATATAAATGTATGTGTGTTTTATATGTATATAAGCTTAAGTATATATATATATATGTGTGGTGAGGTTTTGAGTGACATATAAAAGATCAAGTAAAAAAAATGAACCCAATATTTTGTTTATATATATTATAATTGAGTTGTTATATAATCAATTTTGATCAAAATAGATTTACCCCATAAAAAAGAGAAATTTTGACTATTTATACAAAGCCATCAAAATCAATTAATTCTCAATCAAATATGTTAAAAAAATCCTTTCAGATTTTATTGAGAAAAATTGGTAAAATATATCTTGCAAAAAAATTATTTATAATTTTTTTTTTACTAAAATTATCTTCAATTATAAAGATTTTAACTTATATATTTGTTTGATAATATTTTATTTTTCTCTTAAAAATCTACAAATATATATATACATGCGCACATGCTTATGTGTGTGTACACTTGTCTATGTATATGTATGTGTATGAGTTTGTTTATGTGAATGTGAATGGTACGTATGTATGTGTATATATATCCGTATGTATATACACATCCATACATTTATACATGTGTAGGTATTTGCGCATGTATAGATTGTTTGATAGCTATCAAAAAGTACTAAGAGACTTTCCAAAGGAAAATGTATGAGATAAAATATACATGTGGCTACACAAAACATATTCACAACTATAATAATACAAGGCAGTTATATATATATATATATTACAAAACTTATAAATTTTACTAGAATTCATCATTCCATATATATATATATATATACATACAACTAATTACCTTGTAAATGTGAAATTTTGTGCTTGTGTATTTTTTAAGATTTTTAAATACAATTTGTGGAATTTATCCTGTTTTGATTTTCCTAAGTATATTTTGGAGATTAACACTATAAATAGAGGAATTTCATGACTGTTTTAACTCTTGAAAATGTGCTGAATGAAATATAACTAAATAAATTAAATGCTAAAATTTTGTTTTATTTCCTCTTTAACAGTGAATTTTTCGCTGATAAATAGATGATTAGTTAAAGATTTTTTTGCACAGACAAGTTACTCGGAATTAGAACATTTGAGAGAATGATAAAATGTGTATAAATTTTTAAAGTATATAATATGTTGGTGAGAGTATCTCAAATTTTTTGTACAAATAATTTAATAAATTTGAATAGATAAAAATCCTTACTTTATATCACCAATTAAAAGTCAAAACTACATTTCTCACACCTTTTAATTTTAATAATACGTATTTAGAGCTTATTATTTCCGAATTTTAAAAGATATATATATAAATTGATAGATAAATTGATTCTTTTTTAATTTTCTAATAAGTAAAAATTACATAGGAAGGTGCTTAACAATTTGATGTTGCTTCTTTTTGTAAGAAAGTCACATTAACTTTGTAAACTGAAAGCTATCTTAAGAAACCTATTTATATTATGTAAATATCTAATGCTTAAATAATTCAAAGTTTTAATAATTATTTTTTCTGCGTATATTTAGCAATACATATTGTTTAGAGAGATTGCTTAAAATTTCCATTTAATTTGTTTTGAAATAATTTCAAGATCAACAGTTTTAACCTCAACACTACATATTTGAAAATTATTTTTCATTAATAATGAAATTCAATTATCAAGTTGAGATATAGATAAACTTTAACAGTATCTGTATTAAAATGAGAAAGGTAAATTTCGTTTTAGGTCTAAAGCAATTAAAAATTGTTATTTTAAATAATTCGCATATATTATATTTTAAAAGCGTAGAAGGTGCTTAAAAGTTAAGTAGATGCTGATATATTACCTATTTCATGAAAATTTACAATTAACCAAGCTATAAAAGCTAATTTGACAATAAGGGAAAATTAAAATTATAAAGGAAAACAAAAATATATAAATTTATGATTTGAAGACTTATTGAAATAGTTTTGACATACAAATCCAGCTAATTAAAGTTTGCACACAGATTAAGAATGTTTTAGGAGAAATTCTCCAGCTGGCTATAAGCAACGATTTGCCAGAAAATAACTAATCTGGGCTATTATTGCACTGTTTCATTGAAGATAAAAGCTTATGTATTACTAATTTGTTATAATAGTGCACGAATGTTTGTTTTGTAAATGCAATGAAAAATTTTAAGAATGCGTACTGAGAACAAAAAAACTATTCAAACACTTTAAATACAGCATTAGTGTTGTAACAAGTGAACCTGTCTGTGTCTTAATACAAAGAGTTAATATTTTTGATAAATTTTCAGTATCACACAATAGTGCTTGTGTGAGCTTATTTTAGTGGGATTGGAGAAAAAGAAAGATATAATTCAATTTTGATTTTATTTGCTTAGTTTTATAAATAATCATCAATATAGATCATTTCAATTTTATCTTATATTTTGATAGATTTGAAAAATAAAGTTGTATTTGTGATTATACATATACTGATATAGATATGATATTATACATCTATACTTAAAGGGCTATTAGAATATTAACACCAATAGGAAAAATTCAAACCACACAAACGCATTTGAAAGATTATTTCTAACAAAAGGTGCTGATAGAGTTATTATAACTCGACAGCGCCCTTATACAAAAAGTGTCATTCTAACTCAATTACACACATAAGGGCGTCTTCATTTGATAGAGCTCAAAACTTAGAATAATTATATATATAAATAGGTTAAAGTAGGGTTATAGAGTGTGTATGTACACAAATGACTAATGACAAGCATAACCTATTTGATTCGTGTGTGCTTGATAGTGTTTAAAAAATAGACTCAGTTAAGAGAAATTAGGATATATAGAAAATATGATGCTTCTGCATTATTATGAAAAATCAGTATTATGTACAAGCTTCCACTCAGTCGGAAAATCTAGTTCAAATTGGTAAATTTGCCCATTATGAGGGTTTAATGGATCCCTTAAGCATAATTGATAAAGCTGAATGTAAATAAGTGAATTAGATAATCTTCTCTGATGTAATAGTTCAATTTCTTTTTGAGGTCTGCTTTGTTTCAAGTTGAAGTTGTGATTTGTTATTTCTTTGGTGTCAGTTTCGATCCCAAATGATGGTATTTCAAGGTTATAGTCATCATTGTGAGTTGAATTTATTTCGAGTTCATCGTTTTCATATCCAAATGGGTCCCCTAGTTTATAATTGATGTTGGGCTTTTGATTTATGTTACTATTGATAAGGTCGTCAACAAGCCAGTGATTGAATTTAGGGTGATATAAATAATCACCATAAATAGGGCAGCCAGCTTCTGAAAATTGTACCTGAGAGATGTGTTTAGATGCATGATTAACTCAATATTATAGGCTTCAATATTGGGTGTAAGAGAGCTATTTCGCTTATTATGAATTAGATTTTAATTAGATATTTTATTAGTTATGCTAGATGTTTAAATTGTGAGCTGTTTATATTTTAAGTTACTCGTAATTGATGAGGTGCATTTGTGTGCATGTTAACATCATATAAGGCTGTTTTGAAATGTTCCCCTTGATCAGGTAAAGATTTGCCAATTGATTGTAGCTCAAATGATAAGGATGCTGGTACGGACATATGACTATATTTTGCCTCACAACTCATGGCCAAAATACTCTGATGTTTTATTTAAGAAGTAATAGAATTGTTTAATGTAGTTTTAATTTTTTAACATTTCAAATCAATCTAAATGTTTATAAACAGATATTTAAGCACTAAATTTAGCCTCATGATAATTTGTGATAAATAAGTGAATCCAAGAAGTTAACTTTAAAACTTTAATGCTTATTTTTAGTACTTAAAATTCTGTGAGATTTAAGGGGTTACCTTTCTCAGTGTGTTATTGAAGATATGTGGAAAACTTTCATTTTGAACAAATCGACGAAGCTTAGAAGGTGAAAAATGTAATAAAATGTTCATTCCTTCTTCAAATTCTTGAATGTTATTGGTTCTCTTTCGTAGTTTGCTTGAACGGGCAGTTCTTCTTACATTTGCCATTAGCCTGTATATAAGGTTCAAAATTTTCTGATTAAGTATTCTTTTAATGCTTTAATTTTGCAAAGCATATATAACCAAGATTCGTCCTAGAATTTTGATCAAATAGAATGGTAAAAAGCATTGAAATAAATAGAAATGAAACAGTTACTTGTCAATATCTAGTTGGCTATCTGTTGTGTGTGCTCGACTTTTTAGTGAATACTTAAATGGTCGTGATTGAATATTCGTTTCAAGTTTTCCATCGCTTTTTAAAGTAGCACCATCGTCTTCCCAGAGAGATCCAAATTGTTTGATACGGTTCTATGAGGAATAGTTAAGCAGCATAGAAATATATTGTAGTTAGAGGTATTCTTAAATTGAAGCCAAGATATCGTTTCACTTATTATCAGCAAGTATCAGAAATCAAAACTTACCGAAGTCAGCATTGTAGATGATTCGTAATGCATACGTTTATTGGTTTTCTCATGTACACCTGGTTTATGTGAAATGTCAGCAAGGCATCGATACCTGCACCCTATTTTCCCATTCTTAAACGAAGACTCTGCAAAAATGGGTATTTTATTTTATGTTTTTCGAGATCTAATGTTAGTAATATTATAGGATAAAGATGTATGGATAGAATTCGCACGTAAAGCTATAGAGTTAGTTTACAAAAGAGCTACGATTCTTAATTAGTAGATGGATTGTATAATAATTTGAAGTTCACTCATTAACGAGTGTTATTATTAAATATATACATTCTATCGAATCCTAGGTCATTTTTTCAAAATGCTTTGATCATACACAAATTTTTGCATGTGTAATTAAAACAATGCAAAGGCCAATGAGTTTTATGTAACTCAACATCCTTAAGGTATTTTGTTTATGTTGGTTAAATTGAAGTTACTTGATTACTTATACCTACGCATGTCAAAAGCTAGTGGCAATTCATTAATACATATATAATACAGCCTAAATCAAAAAATGAAACTGGTAACTAACTGAGTATATGATACATGGGAGCATCAGTCGCCACTATAATTAGTCCTGCATTGTCCCTGCCCATGGGTAGAGGAAACCAAACCTTACCCTGAGGCGTGAATGGCTCAAGTATTTTTGAAACAGTCGCCGCTCCCGAAGATTTGTCAAGTGACCATTTGTGTGGCTTCTGTATAACAAACCAACGGTCTGTGTATCTCCCGAAAATGAGAGAAATTTCGGTTGTAATTGGTGTCCATTTCATCAGTTTAAATACGATGATACCTATCAAGATAGCAACATTAAAAAGCTTATGTCCTAAACAAGCTGTTGATAACAATGAGCTCACAATTGTTGTGTGACACTAGAATATTTAATAACATCAAACCTTGTTTCAATAGTTTCAATAATATCCAATCACTAGACTATACTAGTGAACTAACTGAAATTATTCTTGAATTAGCAAAATGATGCAGCAATCACCGTGTACTTGTGAGTTAAGCGCTTATAATACTTACTTCAATAAATGGCCGTTGATTCCAAATTTCGTTATTGAAGACTTTAATATATTGAGCTTTTTCAAAATAATTTTTATGTTAAATTGGCTAACAATTACTTAAAAATTGTTTCAAATACCCAGTCGAAACGTATAATCTCAATGGAAAATTATTTCCAAATTTAAACCAGG
Source organism: Nephromyces sp. MM_2019 (assembly GCA_015657535.1). NCBI lineage: Eukaryota > Apicomplexa > Aconoidasida > Nephromycida > Nephromyces > Nephromyces sp. MM_2019. The sequence continues at coordinate 10,626 of JADHZB010000604.1, forward strand.
CATAGAGATGCATAAGGTCTATTGGATGATTGTTAGAGCTAGCTAAAATGTAAACATTTGAAATTAATCCCTTGATGAAGCAATATGATTTATCCGATTTAAACAAGTGTGAAACTTTTATTTCCAAATTATTACGAGAGCTAAAGAGGCACAGATTTTAAATACATTGAAATATGACTGAAATTATTACCCTTATTCTATAACATTGAGGTAGTAAACCAAGATCTATAGGATACTTAACAACGGTTATTCGAGTGTTTTATATATAGGTTAACAAAACTCTATGCAAAATTAAAGCTGGCTAATGGTTCACAAGTGAAACTATAAGCAAAAAGACAGCTTTAATTGCTTGAGTTAATTAGCTGAATGATTTTAGGATGATTTAAGCACTCAACTTACATTACCTTTTGCGAGTCGTGAGAATTTTTAAGTTTACCTAACAGGCATGTTTCAATTGTTACTACTTTAACATAAGATATAGATAGACACTAACTTGTGATCATCTAATATTTAGCTACGTAAACTGATTCACGTAATTCTAATAGGCATATTTGTATAGTGAATAAGACCAAACGTGTTCAAGCATATTTATCTCCTCATATAGTTTAATTACTTTGCACATGGATTGCCTTATTTCACTCGTTTTATTCGTAATCTCATGATATTGATCATATTTAAAACCAACATATATAAGCTTTTTACTATTTTCAGATCCAAATTGTAACGTATCTTATACTTATGAAGTTCCTTGTTAGAAAATAGTCATAAAAAAAGTGATTGTAAAATCTAAAAATCTTGATCTAAACACATTTTGGTATCAAAACAACATGAAACAAATGTATTTGAAGATTTCTTTGTTCTATAGCATTCTTTTTTAAATTAATTTAAAAACCAGCTATAAGAAAGGTCATTTTAAAAATAATTTAAAGAATTTTGAAACAACATCTATTTATGAGTTTTGATCCAAGACTACACGAACTCAATTCTGAATATTTGTTTTCAATTCATTGATTTATTGTGTGGAGACTTTTAAACTCAAAAAAGCTGGGGAACTAATTTTTGTGCTTTGCTTATAAAGATATAGCTTTACTTTCTTTCATTTGCAAGATTAAAAAAAGGAATCATTACGAAATCTCGCAGGTTTTAATTTTTACTAGCCTCAAACATTTTTAATAATAAATTTAATATTAGGAGAAATCATGTAATTTATGGTTATGTGGACTATTACAACAAATATACCCTTTGTTAGATAGTTGAAACAATTATTTCATTCACACTGGGATCTCAGTTTGAATGTTTCTTGTTTGAAACATTATGTAAGGATACTGTTTGGATTTAAGGAGGTTTTCTTCTTATTTTCACAATATATTTTATTGGAGTCTCAGATTCAAATTCATAATAAAAACGAAGTTTAGTTGTGGGATAGAATATGTTTAAGGTGCTCTATTCATGGATCATCTTTTTTCGTATTTTTTAAATTTTCGAATTTTTGGCCAACTCGAATGAAAGACGAACAAAACTACAAAATCTTAAGTAAATAATACTTTGTATGGTATAGATTTCATATTTGTTTTTCAAGATATGTTAAGAGTAGAATATTTGACATTTTATCTGAATTTGTTGCTTCTATTTTCGCTGATGTATAATGTACAGAGCTATTTACATTATGAACTTTTAGCGGCAATATGAAAACCGAAAGCTTCGATCAACTTGCTTTGCATGAAGCATTGCAGTCACGTAGCTCATCATGTACACAAATGAGTTATCAAGAGGCTCTTGAGCAATATAATCAAATAAAAAGTACTCTTAGTAACCAGTCAGTAAGCCCACAGTCAAGCAACCGTTCTCAGCGTTCAAAAGGGATCCTACTTGGTAATCCTATATTACGTTACAGGGCTGAACTCGACAAACCTATTGATCTTGGAATACCACAGAATGTTCATTCTTCTGCTATGCAAGAGTCATATTATAATGTGAGCCCAATCACTTCACAATGTCAATCCTCACGAGCTTCCTTATCATCGCTGAATTTTTACACTAACAAAAATATTAGGCTCGTTGCTGAGGGTAATATTTCAAATGGGGCTAATAATTTGGCAAGAAATAATATTAACTTAAATCGCATTACTGCTGAAAATTATATCTTTCCAAACTCATCTAAAAAGGTAGAATCTGGGCAAGAATACTTGGATAATATAATAACAGATCTATCAGATGCATTCGAAAATGAATTACCTAAAATTAAATTAAATACAAAAAATATAGTACAGAAAAATATACAAGTTCCTGAGGCCTACACTCCACTTTCAAACCTCAGTACTAATACTTCACATGGAAGTAATAAAAAGACTGAATATTGGCTTTGGGATACCTTTGCCAAGAAATATAATAGAATAGATAAAAAGAACGCCAATTTACTTCAAAAAACTTCTCGGGTGGCTTCTCACACTTTCCACCTACCAGTGTCTCCATTATTAACACCTAATGGACTACTTAAATCTGTTAATTCCTTAAAAACGAATTCTGAAGCCCATAATAATAGTCAAAATAAGCCCGAAAAAATCGAGCATACATCTAATGAGAATCAAATAATAAAAAAAAAGTGTGATATAATTAGGGGGAAATTATCTCAAGACAAAAGGAAAAACATAAACACTTGCAAACCAAAATTACCTTTCCCTCATGAAGAAACACCACTCAAAGATCGTGGCCGCCTTGTTGTTCGGAACCAAGAAGATTTCGACAAGATATCCTTCATATTGGGAGAAGAAGGTGGTGAATTTCCTTTTTTAATCACAAACTCAGGTATGATAAAACACGACCCTGTTGGGAGGGGAGCTAGATACCGTGAAATTTGGAGTCGTGATCGGTTAGTAATTGTGTGTCAAATGAAGTTGTATAGTGAATTATAGCTATTACTATGCAGATTATTCTTAATAATCTTATTGTATTTGGATTAGGTTTCTTAATCGGGAGAAAAAATTTTCTTTTCCAAGATTCTTCAACGAATTGTGATTATATAATATCATAAGAATCAAAATATTATCGAGTTACAATCTTAATATATTTTTCAAGTCTCATTGATTTTATCAAAATTCGTGGAACTTCAATAAAAGTTTCTCAAATTTGTGTTATATGCATTTCATCAATCAAAATTTCTTTTCAAAATTATACAAAATAATTTAAATAAATACTCAAGTTTTTATTTCTCAATCTGAGCAGGTAGAAGTTGTAAGCTGTTGGTAATTGTGCTTCTCTAAGCTGATATTAAAATCCTAGTCCTCTGAGCCACTTTAAAACATAAATAAAATTTAATTATAATGAAGATACTTGATTATTTATATATTTCAAGATTATAGAAGCATGTAAACATATATCTTATGAAAATATTATTGAAAATGTGTTGAAGATTGAGTTTTCAATTCAGAGTTGGTTGAATATGTGTCATTATGCGTTGCAACAGTTATAAATTATAGATCAGGAAATGCTTTTGAGAATAAATTATAATATTTACCTGCTTAATTTTATTTTTGTGGTTTCCTTGGATTTCAAAGTAGCGTGGAGTCTCAGTTATTTTAGACTTACATAATACAGAAAGTTCATGTTTCAAAGCCTATATTAAAGAATAGTATGATTCTAGTGTTTGATTTATAATAAGATAATATGTATATTGACTAAAGATTTTCTATTGAAATATGAAATTGTGAATTGATAAAGTTGATAATTAGTAGAGTTGCTTTTAGAATTTACCAAGTTGTATATATTTTTAGTAATTGAAAATGTTACCTTTTTTTCTCCATGTATCTTAAATACTAGAGTCGAAACAGTGTTCCGATTGTTTTTCCATCTAAGATAAACTGGGATGTTTTCAGATGCTAAAAGATAAGAAATTATTATCACTTTATTAAAAGAGAAAATTGTTTGAGTGGTGTGATAGTGTTGATTATGAGTAAAGAGGTTAAAACTTTATCTTTATTTTGTGATAAATACGGATAAATGTTCTAAGTGAAAGTTGAAAAAAAGGATTAAAAATTAAATTTTTAAATCAAAAGAATAAAAAATTTATCAAAAGCCTTGTGAAATGTAGAATTCTCTCATATATATATTATCTCCCTCGAGTACTTTGTGTATTTATATGAAATATTAACCTGTACGATATATACTAAATGGTATAGTAACTGCTTTATCAGTTCCAATTTGTTTTGAGAAGAATAGGAAAGGTGAAATCAACTTCATTTCTTTGTAAGATTCAATATGAAGAGCCTTCCTGGAAAATTAATAAGTTGTGTTGTAATGGCTTCATCAAATTAATTAGATATAAATTCTAATTTCATAAGTGAGATGATAAGTAACTTTCAAGTATGGTTAAAAGTGAAAAGTGGAGGCTTGTAAGATGCTCGAGCCTTTGATTGGTATTTTCTAATTATGTTTCATTTATAGTTTTATTTATAACCAATTTGTTTAGAAAGGTCAACGCTAAAAGCTATCAATCAATCTAGAACTTTTTCATGTGGATTTGAGTTTGGGTCTTAAGGATATATCACAACACTAACACGTAAATTTCTCCCTGTCACTCATCCCGACATAACATACGACACATACCTCAGAAAATTCCCTTTTAACCATCGAGCATTTAAACTTAAATTTTAGCAGAAAATATGGCTCTTCTATTTCTCTAACATATGACATATATACCATATTATATTAGACATAATCTTTAAAATATATAATCCATTTACAATATTTACACTAGTCACTTTGTAAGAATAAATTTTCTCTTTGAACCCAAAATGAAAACTGAAAACCCTCAAGAACAAATGGATGAGTATTACAACACCAATAATGCTTCCGATATGAAACTGGAATATGAGGTAAAGCATAGATGTTTATCTACAGTTCATAAGAATTCCACTGAGATAGGACGAAAGCTCCTTGATGATCTGAGAACACCAAAACAAGATTTTACCTATATAGGAATCCCACTCTACTTAATTTTAAATGTAACCTGTTTTAATTTTTTCTAAATTTTCAGAGGAGAGAATATGCTCTGTTGAACTTGATTTCATCACAACAAAAGGAGCTTTTTCATACAAAATCATTATTCAACAATTGGAGAGATAACCACATTATAGAAGATAATCAGCTAAGGACTGTTATCGTCGACCCCACCGTTAATTTAGAAATCAAGGAACTCAAGCAGAAAATATTTGATAAGGATGAACTTATCAGAAAGACAAGAGAAAACATCCAAGCTTCCAACTTTAATCCGCACAAGTACTATCTATATCTTCTTCTAAATTACCAGCAATACCTATATTCATTTATAAAAAATTTCAGGTTTTCTGCGACTGCATTGATCAACAAATTCAAAACACTAATTAATGAAAACAAGAACTTAGGCAATTATGTTGCAGAGGATAAGCTTCAACCATTGAATATCTTGCTTACTAATAACAGAAAGATGATTGATGCACTAAAAAGCGAAATTAAGTAAGCTGAAACCTAAGAAAATTTTCCCAACTAACCTATTCATATAAACTTCAATACTTCTAACAGGCAACTTAGGGAACTCAACAACGAGATTGATAAAGATAATCACTCTTTGACTGACCAGCTAGATAAAATGGTTAAACTATTCTCGGTAACCCTATTTAAAGTGCTTCTTACTTCAACTTTAAATTTAGTTTCTAATTTTCTCAAAATTTTTTAGTCTACTAAAGAAGAAAATGAGAAGCTGAGCAAAGAAAATGAAGCTTTACAAACTGCTCTGGCTGAAGCGCAACCTCATGACACTCAGCGTGCCAAACAAAGTAGCTCTCATCATAGTAAGGATTCTCGTAATTCTGCAAGCCCTGCTCGTGACACAGCCTCCCCTGCACGAACATCCAAACGAAGTAGACATGATAAAGACACTAAACTGTAAGACTATAATTATTTTGATCCTTATATATTTACAACTCGAAATTTTTTTGTCTACAGTCACTCGGAAAAAAGCCGTGAAAAACCAAGCGAAAGCAAGAAGATTAGAGGTCGTTCTAGGGATCGCCCACGCGATCGTAGCCATAAGGAATCCTACCGAGAAGTTGATAGGTTTAACAGAAGAAAAGAAAGGCCTAAAAGTGACAAATATAGAGATAGAGACAGGGATTAGCAATGATTCCACAAAATGAAACCTGTAGCTAATTAATTTTAATACATCAACTTCCACTTTTTCAACATCTAGCCTTAAAAAACTACTAGTTTTTTTCTGTTTTTTCTGCTCGATCCCAAGACTCTGGCACTTGGTAGTCAACAGTCAAAATTACACAACCTTAAACTTCCTGATATATACTTTTGCATTTTTTGCGTCTATTACTAAACTTCAATTAAGTTAAAATTGATTATTTTACAATCTTAATCGAACTAGTGAGATTTGTATGTACACTTTTCCACGATACGAAAATTTTACGCAATCGAATAGTACATACACTTTTAGCTTGGAGTCAATTCACATCCAAATCATAAAATATGAGCTAAATTGTTTATATATTGTTTTCCTTGGTTACTTCTTATCTTAATCGAATGTTTTATTTATATATTCATCTTTATTTAATACTGTTAATATGGACAAATGCAAAGCTAGATGCCATAAGAATGACACCATGGGCTAAGAAAGACAATGCCGGTAATTTTCAAATCTATACCTAGTTAAAATAGTTTTGAAACAAAAGCATTATAGCTGAAATAGCTGAACTTACAGTTGGTAAACTAATTTTACCCTAATGTGAAGTTAAAATTCACTCCAGATGTTTTAAGATGTTGCAAAGGCCTTCAGGATTAAGGGCGAGGTAATTAAAGAGCTTTTGGAGTTTATTAGATATGTTGAAAAGTTGGGAAATTAAATTTTGAAAGCTGATTCTTATTTCTTTTATCACAAATCAAAATAATTTTATTGCTAAAAATACCAATTATAGGCTGTACCTTTAGGGACATCCTTGGAAAACTTGATTAGAAAGTGCCATTGATTATGTCACTTTTAACTCTAAAAATTAAATTTATCACAGGACAGATGCCGAAGAAGAAAAAAAATTGGAACAAGAATTAAACAAAATTGCTGATTCTGAAGCAAAGGGACCGGATGGAGACGAGGTATATATTCAATGCACTTCATTCAATTGATAATTGGTTGCAGGGCCGAAACTTTTTGAGAATGATTTGTGAATTACCAAATTTTGAGAGAGATTATTCATTACCTTGCCCTGAAAGTATTCTATTGATTTTATTCAACTTAATGATATGCGTCTTATGTTCCAGGTTGGATACAAATGAAAAGTGGGCAATGCTGGTGAAATAAGATTGAGATTAAATATCATTTGTAAGCAAAAATAAGCATATTTTAGGGGTCGGAATTATAAAGGAAGGTGTGATGCTATTCTCTTTTTGAGTGGTTTAAAAGAGCAAGAGAAAAAGGAAATGGTTATATTTACAACAACTCAAGCTTTATAAAGTTCTAGTCATTAATTTTTTAAGGAACTAAATTGCTGTTTCCACTGGCCTAGGAAATTTGAGAAAGTCTTAAAGATCACGCATCCATATGGACCTGTAAGAATAAATTTCATTATAGGTTATTAAAACCTAATAAAAGATGTGTAACATCAGGTTGAGCATTTGACTGGGCATATAATCAACCCGAGTGAATAAATTGCCAAAGATATCACTTTATTTCTAAGATATAGAAAACTGAGCAAATTCTTCACCTATTCTTGTCTTAATAAATTTCGAACGTCTTAAGACTATAAGAGATTAAAAAAAATGAATCATATAAACAAAAAAATTCCATACCAAATTGTTTCCTTCGATTGTGGTCTCACAAATCTTCCTAACGAATTGTTGCCTTATTTAATAGCTGGATGAAAATAGCGTTTTTACTAGAAATAAATAACATTAAATGCTATTAACAGTATAATTTATTTATTTAGAACCCTTCTTAGCTTTTAAAGGCTGTAGCTAAGCCATGTCAATAATTTATTTGCCTTATAGTTGTAAAGAAATATAAAGATTATCAACAAGTATGGAAGGAAGATTCGGATGCATCAGTAAAAATTATTTTTTACTTTATTTTCCAAGTATCTCTAGTATTCAATGAGTTTTTGACTTAATTTTTAATGTTGTTGGGATGTTTTAGACACAGTTCGGCCAAAGTTATGATTTTGTTTTAACTTAATCACACTGAAACGTTAATAATCGACTGCCTTAAAGGTAGTGAAAATGATAAATTTATTTAAAAAAACTAAATTTTTAAGCAAAAAAATTTATAACAGGAACAACATTTCTCAAATAAAGCAATAAATTACAGAAAAATTCGCATGATAAATTCACAGAGAATGCATAAATAATATTAAAGCGTTTTAAATTACAATTCAGTGACTGTTGAGTCAATTAAAGCTGGTCATATGTAATATATTGTATTTTAAGTGAAAAATTTGTGTTAAGGGTTTAAATTCGTACATTGAAATTTCTAAACAAGCTAACAAAAAACATATTTTGTTAAATAGCACATGTAAATAGTAATTACCACACTTTCGGCACTCCATCTACAAATAATGCACCAGATTAGGTGAACGATCTTCAAACATACACATTTAGAGGCAAGCAGGTAATGAACTTTTAAGTAAATTGAGACTACTCACGAAAATTTGAATCTGCTTAGAATATGGGTTGATCCTAAAATTTGCTAGTAAAACAAAGAAACTGTTGTAAATTTTACTAATACAGGAAACAGTATATTGGTTATTATTATCTAATAAACAATCTACTGCTAAGCATCCTCTAACCTAGGCTAATTGTATAACGTTGATATGCGGTGTTACTTACCTTACACAATGTAAGCCATAGTTCTAATTATCTAATATACATAATTATATTTCAGACAAAATGAGTGTATACACTTTACTTTCGTTCGATTTAAACACCTTTACACACATTATAATATACCCTCTAAAAGAAATACATAAATAAATCAAATTTTTTTAAAAAAGTTTATACATCTCATATACCACTTCTAACTGTTTTATCCCATCTGGGCTATACCAACTCAAACATACCACACACACATCACAAACACAACCATACAACCTTAAATTTTATAACTAAAACATTTCGAATGAGGATATGTATAAAAGGATTTCCATACCCAAAGTAACCATATGATAATACATCCAAATTAAATTGAACGCTTTTCTTAGGCTTTTTCATATTGCTATAGATATATCCCAAATAAATCATATATATTACTCATACCAAATTCATACACATACCACAAGATACAGACATATACAGCTGATATAGCTATAGCCAAACAGAAAAGATATCATATATATAAAAATCAATAGGAAAATTAAATCATATAAAGTATCTTGGACCATATTACAATCACGCACATATATCTCTATACAGACATACTTCAATTGCGCTATACGATCAGAGAATGTTAAATAATGCACAAAAATTTCTTTCTATAAAAAGTAAACACATTGTCAGTACATTTTTCACCATTAGGTTGAAACCGGACACCATACACACTTTAGATATAGTCTACAAACCTTAGCTTCATATACTGCAACAAACTAAAACAACCTTGTAAAAATTATAACACACATACACATATATTAAAAGCTATGGAGAAGACCTAAAAATAAATATCTACAACAAATCTAGTTAGAAAACTAATCATTAACAATCACACCCTAAGTACACCTAAACAGAAGCTACAAACAAGTACACATACACCCTTCAAAAACAAATACAACTCAATACACATTTACAGCACAGATCCCTACTATAAAAAACTCATAACAATCACATATCTACTTATCAAAGATCAACATATATATAAGTCAATATATAGAAAATGGCACATCGGATAGCACTAACAAAGTTCAATTGTGTGAATATCTTTGATCAATTTTACCCAAAAATTTTCAAGTATAATGGGAGTAATCAATTCTCAAATAATTTTGATCAAGTTCGATATTTAATCCAAACTTCATTCAAGCAGCAGAAAAACAAAGAAGATTTAGATAAACTACCTTTCAGAGTGTGTAAAATTAGCATTATATACTTTATAGATAATAAACACACATATAGGGACTCTTGCACATATTGAACACACTTATATTTTTATATACATAAAACACCATTCATACACAAAATCTATGACCTATAGTTACACACACATTCAAGAGAATCAGCACCCATAATTATACTCATACAAAATTCACACACACCGACATCCCTATATTTACAAAATATAAATACATATTCCCATTTATATACACAACAACACAAAAATTTATGTGATAAGAACACACCCAAACAGATGTACACACAAATATTAAATAACTTTTCAATATTTATAATTTTATACACTTAGGTATCAAGAACACCTTCTGGAAATTTGCCAGTTTACCCTCGAATTAAAAAACATGGAACAATTGTAACTACACAAATTCGACATATTTATGGTGATATGAATGTTAGTAAGAATAAATACACACACATACACACTGTATAAATAAATGCATAAGAAAACATTTCCATAAGATATTGAGACACACATAAAAATGATTATGAATCTAAAGTAATCTCACCTGTATATAGTTACACATTTGATAGAAAATCTTATATTAATTTAAATTTTTTTATAAATTTACACACACGAATTATAAATTATCCTTACACACATTATATTTCTGAATACATATTTAAGACAGTTTTACACACATCATTAATTATAAAATTTACACAATTCAAAAGTTTATACACACGTATCACACACTTGCCTATATTTAGATCCTACAATTTACATACATAAAATCTATACACTCATACCCAAGATATATACACACATATAACATATATACAAAAATACAATATATATACACACATTCAACTTATACACATTCATACAGCACATATACAAACAAAATATATTTACACACACATGATACACTCACACACGATATATATACATACACACATAAAATATATATACACACTTAAGATTTACACACACACACATACAAACTACAGCTCCTACCCACACAAAAATTAATTTTTTAAGCACACAAATATATATTTTTTAAGCACAAACTACACTTTTTTACACAAATTATATATTTTTTACATACAAACTATATTTTTTTGCACATAAATTGCATATTTTTACACACAAATTACATATTTTTACACACAATTTATATATTTTTACACACAAATAGGCCCTTAAGAAAGAACTAATGCAAATTTGTGAGTCACCCGTCCGTGAGAGAATGGGCAGCTTAGAGGTCAAAGGATTACACGTTTTAAAAATTAAACAGTGGCTACAACATATAGGGTAATGTGTGTGTGTGTGTGTGTGCAGTTAAATATATCTATATGTGTACGTGTGAAATTACACATATATATGTGTATATACAGTTAAGAGAGACATGTAGATCTAAATATATGTTTTTAAACATTGTCTTTATATAAATTTGTGTGTAGTTATCTAATCAACTTTCAAACCTAATTATTTAACAACAATGAATTTATCTATTTATTGTGTGTATAATTAACTTAAATTTTTACATTAATTTTTATAAACAATTACGAATACATATAAATTTATTATATAAACTCAAATATATATTTTAAAAATTTATACTACTTAACATGTATGTTGCAATTTATATTCGAATTATTACTTCCACTATAATATATTTACACATTATAACTTATACACATTATGATTTATTTACAACTTATAACTTATTTACAAATTAATACATTTGTGTGTTTAATAGGCTTTAATTTCAATTTTCTACAAACTCATATTTGAGGCTAAACACATTCTATACCTGTACTTTAACTTTTAAAACAATTAATTTTCAAAGCTATAATTTTTATGTGTGTGTGTGTGTAAATAAATATATATATATATATACATCTAAATATAGATATGTGTGTGTATTTTGGAAATTATGCATCTGAATGTGTGTATATACATGTGCCTAAATCAATGCATCTGATTATGTCTATATATCTATTTAAGAATATGTTTAAAATTGTTTATATCTGTATAATATATATATATATGTGTAGTTTATATTTATTGATATCAAGTGTATAAATTTATAACACTAAATTATATATCTAGTTGTGTGTGTGTAATCACTTAACCGAAATAGATAATTGAAATATATTATAATGTTGTAATAAATAATATGACCCACTATATTTTTATTTAATAATAATAATGTGTGTGTGTATATGTGTGCTTATATAAGAAAATTATGATATTGACTTAAAAGAGTGATTCCTTAAATCTTAAACATTTTAAAGTTTATACACATACACACACACACACAACACAAACTCTTTCACACATACACTGAGATTCATACACATTTTCAGATATATACACACATTCCCCAATTACAAAAATTCATATTAAGCTAATATATATAAATATATATATGCACATACACATGGGTAAACACACATAGAAAATAGTCAACACATCTAGACATGACTTTAGATTGATGTTATATTTCTACTTAATTGAATACTTGTATACACACACACAAATATATATATATATACACACATATTTACACACACATATATATATATAATAAATTTGGAAATTAGAAAAAATGGTTATAAAAAGTATAAGAAAGTAACTGGTTCACAGACACACGTATATATACACACACCCACAAAAGTACATATATAAAACATACCCAACTACATAACCACACACTCACACACACTCACAGATACACACATACATATATATTTAGCGAATCTAATGTAACTTATATCACTATATATGTATATACACACACATATATTTTAGTAATTATGTATATATACACACATATATATATTCACAATTACATGTACACACATGTAACAAAAAATTTACACACACATTGCCCTATCTAAGCAATTTGATAATTATTGGATAAAATAATACAAATAGGCCCTAAAAATGAGTTGTAATTATACACATTTAACCTTAATTTTTGTATTAATTTTACACATTTTGTATAACAAATTTAATGTAATGTGTGTAGAACGTAATGTGTTCAAAAAATGTAAACACACACCATTTTGTAATCGATACTTTGAATTCAGAGAGTTTATTGAAAACGGTTAGTATGGGTGTGTACATATATATATATATATATAAATTGTGTTATGTATATATATATATATATATATTTATAAATTGTGTTATGTGTGTGTATGTGTGTGTGTATATTTACATAAGTTGTGTTATGTATGTGTATGTGTGTGTATATCTATAGGTTGTGTTATGTGTGTGTTTTTAAATGAGCTGTGGTGTGTACAGATTGTATATGAATATAGATGTTGTATAGGATATGAGTGGATATATATATATAAGTTGTGCGTGTATGCTTACAGGTTGTGTGTATGTGTGTATAAGTTATAGGTGTATGTGTATAAGTTGTGGGTGTGTGTGTATAAGTTGTGGGTGTATGTGTATAAGTTGTGGGTGTGTGTGTATATGATCAACTGTGGGTGTGTTTATATAATCAATTGTGGGTGTGAGTGTATGATCTATTGTGGGTGCTTATATATAAAGTGGGATATGGGTGTGTGTATAAGCTGTTTATGAGCTATATGGGGTTTGTGGATGAAATGTGTGAAAATTTGGGTTGTATATGATTTGTTAGTGTGTATGGAGTAAGGATTGTATGTATATTTGGAATATGTCAGAGCTGTACATGTGTGTGGTTTATGTGCAAGTATAGAGTGTGTGTGTGTGTGTCGATTATTTGTCTTTATATGCTGAATATGTGTGTACAAAAATGGCATGTGTGTAATTGGCTGTGTGTGTGTGTGTGGGTTATGCAAGTTTATTAATTGCATGTGGGTGCATAGTTTTGTATATTGTGTGGTATTTGTTTTTTGGTTGCATTTTAAATCTTAACTATATAAATTATTATCTGTACTGAATATTCTAAATATTTGCACACATATATTTTACACACAAATTATCATTCATATACACTATTACCTTTACTCATAATCCCTACATACACACCCTCACACACTCATACCAGCACATACCCATATCCCTTACACACACATATACACACATACATACACACACACATACACACACACACACACATACACACACACACACACATACACACACACACACACATACACACACACACATACATACACACACATACATACATACACATACACACACATACACACCCACCCACACATACACACATACACACACACCCACACATACACACATACACCCACACCCACACCCACACATACACACATACACACACATACATACACACATACACACATACACACACACAACAATATATACTATTTTAGCTAAAATTGACAGCTTTGGGCGTATACCATCTTCATACACATTTTTCCCAAGCACCTGTAAATCAACCTATGATGAAAATAAACGTTCTCAACCATCTATAGTGTGTTATATTAGCCACACACACACATTTTTACCCCTCAAATTAAATATAAATATTTACACACTTGGTATTATACGTACAACCCTTGATGAAGATTTCAGTGATGAAGAATATAAACAATTTTATGATATATATTATAACAACACACACAACACACACAACACACACAACACACACAACACACACAACACACATGACACACACAACACACATGACAAACACAACACACATGACAAACACAACACACATGACACACACAACACACACAATATAAACAAAACATACATACATGATATAAACAACACACATAAACATGAAACACACAATACACACACAGATAACACACATACAAATTTTGAACCAGATGAATATAATCAAGTGTGTGTGAATAATGAATTTGATTATGATGTGTCTACACACCTTGAAGATAATGATAATATAGGTACACACACAGACACAATTAATAAAAATCATATACATATACTCAATAATAGTACACACACTTTTATATATGATAATGAGGACACATATGAACATATTTATGATAAGGAATCACATGTACACACATCTAATAATGAGGATACACACACACATATTTATGATAAGGACACATACACACACACTTATGATAATGATTATACACATACACATGATACTTATATAGATACACATAAATATAATAGTCAGGATAGTGTTAAAAATTTACATGATAAATATACACACACACACATACATATGAACATGTAGATAAATATACACACACACACATACATATGAACATGTAGATAAATATACACACACACA
>JADHZB010000607.1:0-42448 GCA_015657535.1 Nephromyces sp. MM_2019
TAGGGTGTAAATACACTCAAGAAGAAGACTAGTGAAAACGCTCTATTAGAGCAGCTTATAGGGTGTAAATACACTCAAGAAGAAGACTAGTGAAAACGCTCTATTAGCTTATTCACTATAAATACCATCAGAAACTTGAGTTTTTCGAGAAATAAGAAGGTAATTGTTGTCGGTCATTTGGAAGCCTTTTTTAATGGAATGCACCAGGGCTTCAACCTCACAGCTTTCCTTGTGTGAAATATGAGGCTGCCTACTCCTCCTCTTCTGTATAAGACAAACCAGTCAACGGCTGTATGTACACCGGTAACTTCACCGAGAAAAGCTAGTGATAAAAATTAGCCAATACGAAGGAAAATCTCAAAACCCTAAAATTCAACTAAAATAGGCCAAAATCGCAATTCTTTAGGGCTTAGAAAGCAGTAAAATATGGAAAAAGCAGCGAAAAAAAGGATAAACAAGCAGTCAAATTGAAGGGGGAATTATACATATTATTATACGAAATTTTACTAAAGTAGCAGTGGATAAAAGAGCTGATTAAGATTGTAATAATTCAGATGTCGTGAAAATTATCGAAAAAAATATAAATTTCGTCAAATATACGGTATTTAACGTAGAAAGGCGCAAGAAAGTCGGCATTTTGCTAATTAGAGCCTTCCAAAAACTCAAAACCACACACATAAGCAACACAAACATGTCCTACAAAACATACTAGAAGGAAAATTAAAAGAAAAACAGAGAGGAATTACTATATCTAAAAAATATTTGAATATATTAATCGGGTTGAAGATGCCTTGAAGAAAAACTGTAATTTTTGGGATAAGTAGAAGGCGAAAACCAGTGAAGAATTAAAGAGAAAATCACACAACACACACAACCAAAGAATCCTTTACCTAAGCTCTACAAATAGAAAAAAAAACTCAAGTTTTCAGGTTAACTAGCAACAACCGAAAGTGCAGAAGCAGTGATAAAGGCTTTCTCCATACCCCAAAACGAGAAAAAACACCTCGAAAAGGAGTACCAAAAATTTCACAGAAATTTGCTGATAAATTAAAATTATTAGCTGCATTTTCAGTGTTTTTACACTTGAAATAGCTCTGGGCAGTATTGCAGTGAATAGCACAGAAATTTTCTCTGCTTTTATGTTAAAACGCAAAAATATTAAACTTTTTTCCGAACAAATTTACATAATTTTTCAAATATCTTTGATTTCTGGAGTTTCTTGAAAAAAAAAAAAAAAAACTATTAGGATGATAAATTTAGCAATATTACACCAAAACATTGCTAGGAAATGCTGCCCGAGCTGCTAGTATTTCAGTCTTTATAATATATAATTGATGTGTGCTATTTTTACATCTTCAAAAAAAATTTAAATCAACAAAAAAGCAGCCAAATATCCCACAAAATGACTTATAAAAAATAAAAAAGTAAAAGTAAAATAATAAGCTTCTTTTTTCATTTTTTATAGATTAATGAATCTTCTTTGAAAAGTAATTAATTTAATTATGAATTTCGCTCTTGTAGGAGGATTTGCAAACTAAACTTATATTATGATAGAATCTGCAGACGAGCTACACGATGGAAAAGTAAAGAAAATGCACTTAAAATCAATTTTTCGCATAATTTGAGGAGATTTGCACGGCGAAATTGGCATTTGAGTTCATAATCAGCTTGAAACTTTGCGTGGGCATAAAAAGAAGCAGAAAAGCACATTAAGTTTGAAGTGGTTTTGCAAGATATGATTATCATTGGTAGAATGAAATGGAGGCCTTTATTTTGATTTATTCTGTATCAAAATCCAGAAAAAAAGCAAAAAAAATGAAATCTAGCATTTCTACTCGCAAAATGGCAAAAGGCGAAATTCTGCGAATAGCATAGTTTTATTGAGTAGGAAAAGCGACGAAAAAAAGCGAGAAAATATCTCAGAATCCTTGCTTTTATACATAAATGAAGCGAAGCAATCACGAGATTTATATTTATACATCAAATAACTAAAATGAAGAGATTCATTGAAGTTTTTTTTAAATTTCAAAGAGAAGCAAGTAAATGATGAAAATTCCTTCTTTTTGAGCAGCAACAACTCAACATCTTCATGAAATAATTGATTTTTCTTGAAGCAAAAAAAAAGCCACATACCTTCGTTGGCTCAATAGACTGCCGAAAAACAGACATTATATTGTGATGAAGACGCTCGCTGGCGTATTTTGCACATCTGAAATAGTTGTTTTTCGGAGCAGAAGGCAGTAAAATTCATGAAAAATCAGAGTTTAAACCAAGAGACGACGGTATTAAGTACATAATCAGCACAAAAATAGCAGGCAGAAAAGAATCGAAAATTACAATGAAATTTTGAGACTAAAGACTCGAGAAAATCCCAGTTATATATGGAAAAATTTCAATCGTAGCGTAAAAACAGAGCTTTTTCTTTTGGACTTTTTTTGCACGATTTTCAAATAGGTTGAATGGTTATGACAGATTTTAGTTAAGAGGAGAGAAAAATACGACAATTTGTGGCAAAATCGCTGAAATTAGATGATTTGGTGGCTTCAAAAAATAAGTGGTGGCTGGAATAGTTTATAGGAGCAAAAAAAGGTTGAAGTGATGAAATCTTCACGCACACACACTAGTGAAAAAAAGCCAACAAAAATTTGAAGAAAATCACCCGCTTCCTCCATGGCCATCAAATACTGCATAATAATGACAAACTGCCTCCACGTTGGCAACAATGTTGAGGGGGAGTGAGCAACTCGTCACATGGAAATCTTCCATTTCATCCTTCTCCAAAGCCTGATAAATATCAGTGTCTAATTTTGTCTAGCAGCGTGTGTGTAAGGGCCCATGGCATACAACATGGTAAGCTCGAGGCATATTATACATGAAATTCAACGTATATGCTACGTAGAATAGCTCCTCCAAGGAAAAAACTCAAGCTTTTCTACTGTTTATTCTGTTGTATCGAAAGCAGCAGGAGGGAGTAAGGCTAGAAG
This sequence comes from Nephromyces sp. MM_2019, assembly GCA_015657535.1. NCBI lineage: Eukaryota > Apicomplexa > Aconoidasida > Nephromycida > Nephromyces > Nephromyces sp. MM_2019. Next base: position 2,985 of record JADHZB010000607.1, read on the forward strand.
CACACAAAAACAACATCTTCATTGTATTCGGGGAAAACACAACGAGAAATGGTTAACTAGCTTCTTCAAGATAAAAGGAGAATGTGACAAGTAAATTCTTGATAGTCCAGATTGTGCGCATGCCAATAAAACTAGCCAAAATAATAAAAACTGTGGAATAGATTGGGAAAAACTGGCGGAGAATTCAACCTCCGCCTAGTTTGATGAAAAGAAGGGAAAAAAACATGATAATTGAGGGGTATGAATGCACTTTTCACCCTTACTGCATGCTCTGATAAGAGCGACCATCAGATTTACAAAAAAGCAGCTGAAAATTTTATCCCATTCTTGCAGCGGGTAGTAAAAAACGCGATCAACACCACCACTACAGCTTTTAGAAAGTAATACCTTCTTAGCGTAGGTTCCTGCCTCAACATCTCTCTCGATATCCATTAGAAAATCTTCATCCGCATCGCTACTTGAAGAAGATGCTTCAGAATACAACTTCTCCGAAGCGCTTTGAGAAGCTTCCGCTATATCATGGAAGCCGCTGTCATGCTTTATACCAAAGTCAGACACCTTCTTAGCATTCTCAGCCTCATTGGTATTACCGTCAATTGCGTAGTCTGTATGGCTTCTGTTTTTAAGCGAGTCTCGTTGCGAAGATTCCAGAGAAGAGGTGCCCAACTTACCAAGTTCCTCTCCTGGGGTGCTATGAGTTTCTTTTCTCAAAGAATCATTCCTTTCAACAAATTCATGATCTTCACTAGATCTTGAGATTAAATCGACCTTGCTTTCATTTGAAGTATTGGTACATCCAGTACCCGGTAATAAAGCCCAGATTTCAGCCTCATTATCGAAATAAAAAAGGCTTTGAGACCCAGGGTGAAAAAATAATTTGTCTTGTGTGGAATAAAGCCACTCACCGGATGGATGCATCTTCCATTCTCCATCGCATGCCCAGCTGGTCAAATCATCATCTTCACCTAATTGGGGAGGGTAGACTGCTGCGGCACAGGCGGCGGATACATCTTCATCATGACTGCCCGAATTATTTCCAGTATTCAGCTCTATGTCTTTAAACACGGCTGATACGGAGGTGGTACCCCTTGAAAAATCACCACCTGAATCATTATTTGCTTCGACAAATTTGCGGTGTTTAGGTCCTGATCCAGGGCTAGCATCATGCCCGCATACACGCTTGAATTGCCCTTCTTCACTAGTCATTGCTAATATGCTCAATGAAAAAAGCGGAAGCTTTCGGCTCTGACGTAATAAGCCTAACAAGATTGAGTAGAGAGCAAAAATACCCTAGTTATTGTAGCGGCTTTTTAGGAAGGATTAACAAGTGAAAAACGAGTTTTCTCCACAATAATGTGGTCAGCGCAATACGTAAAGCACAAAACATGCGCCTCAAGTACTGCGCTTGCCGTGATCATATTATGTTAGAAAAAAAATTTTGAGCAGTCCATGAAATCACAGGTGTTCCGACCACCAAACTGCCATTTGTAATGTATGTACAGCTAGCAGCCTTCAGATGAAGAAGTGAAGTTGTGAAACTACGTTTTGCCTTTATTAACACCCCAGGGCAGGTTTATGTACTCCTCTCGTTACTAAGCTTATGAAATGCTAAACGGATCACTACGTAAAGCAGTGATATAGCGCTCTGTGCGTTTTTAGAAGAACAGGAAAAAGAGGAAGATACAGTCGCAGAAGAGAAAGATAATGAAGAAGAAGAGGGAGATAATGAAGAAAAAAAAAGACGATGAAGAAGCGGAAAAAGAGAAAGGAGAAGAGGAAAAAACCAAGAAGAGAAAGGCAATAATCAAGAAGATAATACTCTTTCGAGAGCATACACTTATGCCACAATGGAGCAAATCTTCGTAGAGTGCCTCTCAGCTTGAAAGTGGTCCTAGTGGTAGTTGCAGGTTGATGTATGTGCTCGTAGAAACATATCACCGCACAAGCGTTTAAACTCAATCTGTGCTTTTGCTTTGGTGTTGTAGCCTTTTGCTGTGTGTAAATGCATAATCCGTCTGCTAAACCTAGAACTTTTGCAATGTTGGGCTAGCATCTGCTGCGTGTGCTAAGGTGTTGCGCGCATACACTTTGTAGCTCTAATGCCGTACCTTGCAGTTTGTGTTTCAGCTAAATGGCTTCGCAGTTTATGCAGTAGCGTATCGAGGCACATCCTTTCCATGTTCGCGGCATACCTGTGACTTGGCGCTTTGTATCTGCCGCTCGAAGATGTTCCATTTGTTTTTTTAAATGTCGTCATCACCAATTGCTTTTGCTTCTTTTTTGTTACGTGCTTTCTGACATAGTGTGTGCTCCTAATATTTATAGGGCCGCGGAATTTTTCACCGCATCAGTGGGTTTAAGACATCCTGTAAATTACAATATGGCGGGAAAAGGTTATATGAACGGGCGGGCTCTGGTCTCAAACTTATGGGATCGGACAACTTTTTCTGCTAAAAATCTTCGCGATCAACTTCCTTCGGTGTCGCTTGGAAGTAACGCCCTGTGCAGTCTATTTAGTGCGAAAAATGCGCCTTTTTTTACGACTTCATCATCAGCTTTCACTGGATACACTACGCCATATCGGAAAACAATGCCGCCCGCTTCGTTGTCGCATGGCTCCAATTGTTTAGGAAGCAGCTTTGGACAGTTTTCTCTAAATATAGAGGCTTTAAGTTTACGCTATTTCTCGGCGATAAGGGGCCTTTTTGCCGCTTATACCGAAGGTACCTGTGTAAACCACGATGATGAAGCTAGGAAGAATCATCGCAGGGGAGTAACAACTCGTGGATATTGCCTTGAAAACAGGACAGGCGTGTATATCTCCTTTTTGCCTCTGCAGAATGCTGCATTTCGGATAGCTGCAAGGTCAAACTCTAGTTTTCCACGGGGAGGATCCTTACAAGGCTACTATTCCAATAAGCCAGAGTTTGAAGATAATGGAATGATCAATCTTGGAAAGAGGAAAAGCATGTACCCTGGTGATAATGCTGCTCGGGAGCGGTTTTATGAGTCGAATGGAAATGCGTTCGAAGCCATCAACCACGGAGCAGCTGACGGATACAGTACTACCCAAGAGAAGGGGATGCAAGGCAATCGTTTCCCTGGCACAACAGAAGGCGGGAGCTCATCAACTTTTCTCAGTAATCTGTGTTTCTTTGGTGTTTCCTCCATGGTGATGTTCAGGCCACAGCCTGCTACGTTCAGCCCATACGTTGCCTCCTCCACTGGAGACAGTACGGTATCGCAATCAACGCCGATATCAACTCGTTTCCAGATGAGCCAGAATGGTGTCTTATTCTGCTCATTTCTTCCACGTTTGAAGGGCTCTAGGCAGTTTGATAAGACCAAAAGGATAGACATTGCCATCCCTCCAACCAAGGTGGGAGGGTTTCTTTTGCCACTTCCGAACCTCGAGACTACTTCGTTACCCAAGTTTTCCTATGCTATCGAATGCTCTTCTCAATGGTCTATTTTCTTGCAACTAGTACCTCACGGAGGAATTAGTAGCGGTAAAAACGCCAGTCCAGGAGAGCTTAATTTGAATGACTTTAGGATGCTTCTTTCTGCTGTTCCGTCAGAACCTGGAATAGAACAGGGTAGCATCAAAGCTTCGGAAGAAGGCCTTGCTATGAATAACGAAGTAGATGTAAATAAGAGCGCAAGGCAGAGTTCTACTGGCAAATCTCCTATTACGGTGCCGCTCACTCTTGGTGAATACCGCACTCTTCAGTCTATGCTACATGCTGTGCTTCCTTCATTGTTAGGCTGGGCTGTTACCGGAGAAAGGTCATAATTGGTTATGACTAGATGAAATATCCAGTGAAGCATATTGTGGTTTTTATGAAGCTATCTTTATCTTTTTATAACGAAAGTGCTGCTACGTAAAACTTAGTAGATTGTTTTTAATGCGTGCTTGCATGGGTACAGGAGCTGCTATGGTTTCATATAGATATAGTTAGGAAGCCGCGCCTTTATGAAATGAGAATCTTCTTTAAAGTTAAAGCAGTGCTCTCTTGAAGTTGGAAGCTCCTTTTTTCACTACGGTTATTGTTGTGGAGTTTGGTATTTGTTGTAATGTACTACAAGATTGACAGCGTTACTGTTGTGCGCTAAACTAACGGTGATATATGCTCGTTAAGCGCAACGTGGATTTATCATTCCTTACTGGAGAAACTGCGGGGCTTTTTTAAATCGCTGAAATTGATTCGTAGCCTGGATCAAAGACTGAATAAGACATTTAAGGAACCTGTACTCCTTTTGGGGAAGTGGAGCGCATTTATAGAAACCCAAAATGAAATTACTCGTAGAATATTGAGCTTTCTTTTCTTTGGGTTGGCGCTATTATATATATATATATAGTAATTTTGGGGCGCCTTTACATTTTAAATCGGAAGAACTTATTGATATATCCCATTCAGATTTTTTTAAACCTAAAACTGTAATAACGCTCGATTGCGTGAAATTACTCAATATTAGCGCAGCTCCGCATGAAACACATTGAAAACTTCATTTTAGAAGGCGTTGGAAAATATGTTTACTTTGTATGAAATGCTATGCTTAAACTGCCGAGCTTTCGCTCTGTTAATACGGATGCAATCTGGACATATTTTGTAGCGCTGATTTGAAGTTAGGAATGCTGTTTTCATTTTTGCTACAGCCGTGCCATTAATACCTAATCTGAGCGATTTTGCTATTTGATCTGTCATAAGAAACATACGCGCGAATATAGTGGATGGGGGATTTTTTTTGTCCTAATCAAATGCGGCAAAAAATATGTCAGTTGCCAATCTTCCCCTCCAGCTGGCAGTACCGCCAGAAAATTCAGTCCGCGGGAGCGGCATCGCCAAGAAAATTGAAAAAGCTAAGTAAAGTAGCTCATCCTTCAACACTCGGCCACTTATGCGAATTAGCTCAGCAGGATGATACTTACCATAATTCGCGGCAGCACGCAGGAGAGCTCTAATTTCAAATGGACATTTCAATATTCAACCTCATTATAGCGATTCACCAAGATTGCAATGATTGGCATTAGGAGTTCTTAGGCGTAGAAGTAGGCTTTGATAGGTAAAATCAAAAACTTGCAAATCAAGCGTATTCAAAAGCATTTGTAGATTTTTCAAGATAATCCGCACATAAAATTCCCTTAGTTACCAAAATTTGCTCCCCTTACGCGTAATCCTATAGCAGCCTGGAAGACACTTGGTACAGTTTTACGAATAAAGATGGTAAACACCAAAGAAGACAAAAAAAAGGACAAGAAATGCTGCTGGTTTACGAATGAAAATCAGAAAGCCTTTTTTCTTAAAGGTCAAATTTATCAATGTAGAGTATAACCTGGAGTAGTTTTATCTACTATCACATTCTGGTCCAAAGAAAAGTTTTGTCACCTAGTACTAGAAGATGATAGTTTAAAAAGTATAATCCATCCTGCCACAGATTAACAGGCACATACTCCGCATCATCTCTGAGCATAAAACGACTAAAAAAAACACTAGTACAAGCAAAATTGGATGCAATGGCCTTGAAGCACTTGCTCGCGCCACATCCTTATTCTGTAGCACTACATTCGGTTTCAGGTTCTAGAAAGTAAGTCTGGAAAAGTTGTAGGGTACTCATCTAAGCTTTATTTTCAGCAGATTCAAGGCCTAAGGAGCAGCCAGCGAGATTTGAACAGCATGACAGGCTAAAAGCCATTGGGAAACCGAGCAGCTCATCGGTATACAAGGCACGGCATTTCATCGCAAAGCCTTATACTAGTGTTTAGATGAGTACACATACTTATATTCAAGGCAGATAATGAAGCCTACCCAGTTGAGAGCTCTCTTAATAGCTTCAAAATGAAAGTAAGTGAACAGACGAATTAAGACTCAGGAAAGCTACATTCACTAGTGGTAATGAAACAAGAGCATCTCTCTTGTATAACTTTCAATTACTGCTTTGTGCGAATTTTACAAAAAAAAATTAGTCCAAAAAATGAGCTCCTTTCTCCGAGTCTTTTCCCTCATCTTCAGAGTATTTACCAGAGGTTGCCGATGCGTCTACAAAACAGAATTTTATCAAAGAACCGGGTGATTTTATTAAGAAAACAGAGAAAAACACGCAGCAAACTAAACAGGACAAAACCAAATACAATCAGTCCTTTTGAAGACATTGGAATTCACCTCAAATTGAGCAAGCAACACACCAGCATGTACTTCCAAGAAGTATTTTCTTCACATTAAAGCAAAGAAAATTCAACTAAATATCTTCCAAGAGTTGAAAATATCAAATATTTGGATTTTTTCTCTAGTTTATTTAATTATCTTCTCAAATTTTGACTTTTTTCTTTTGTAGACAACCTGCATTTTTCAAATTCACTAGTTTCTAATTCCACTGGAGATATCCATTAAGGTGTGAAAAAAACTCAACTACTAAGGGATATAATACTATTGAAGCATGCGCAACTCGGAATATCAAAAATGAAACAGAAACGACAATTATTTTAAAAACGAACTAGTATTGATATATATAGTTTATCACTACTAATTTTGACTTTTGGTATACTTAAAGAACTAAAATTCTAATGGAACGAGAGGCCTGGAAAAAACGCCAATTTTAAAGGAAAAAGTTGTTTAAATTTTTCATAAAAAAAGTCTTAGAAGCAACTATGATTTTCCATCACATAATATAGCAAATTCTAACGATTTTCATAGTATCTAAAGCATGAAAAGGCTGAGAATGAAAATTTTCCAGCTGCACCGACCAAGTAAAAGGCATATATGAATCTGGTGAAAAATTGCTCTTCAAAAAGCGTTATTTTAAGCTAGAATAGGCCTTGGTGATGGATAAAAAAAAACTTGGGATGTGTGTAGTCTGTGAGCATGGCATTAGTCGAGAACCATATAAGGCATTCAAATCAAGAAGTAAACAGCAAAAGACAACACATTAAATTCTCAAACAAGAAACACCCGACAAATTTTTAAAAGTAATTGGCATCCTAAAAAAGATATAGAAAGCAGGACTAGGTTAAAAATAGGTGCTTAAAATCAGTGCCATAGGAAAATTATCATCAATTTAAAGGTAATTTTAATAATTTCTGCAACTATTCATTCCATTTCTACTTTTCGTTTACTTAATGCTTTGAAAAATGGCACCTTATTTATATTTTAGGCCTGCAAAAGCATCAGCTTTACCGATTCAAAAACATGATAACACTGCTTCAAACGCCTTACATTCATATCTTTATTTGCAAAGTAAGAACAAATGAGAAATTCCTAGAGTGAAGGAACATTAGATTCATAAGCATAAAGGGAAGGCGAGAGTAAGAAAGATCATTTCTACGCAGGGGTTGACCACACGTTCACTCGTACAAAACACTTTCAGTATAAAGCACTGAAGTTTTGCTAGTCTAAAAATCATATACCAAACATTTTCTTGAATGTGTTTCGGGAAAAAATTAAAATAGGGAAGTGTAAAAGTTTTCAATAGTCAACAAGCTTGTAGAGAAATTAGGCAAACACGCAATTTGTAGAAAAAAAAATTCTGCGGAAGCTCCACTGGAAGAGGAGAAAAAAAGGAGTTACGGTGTAAGCTTCGCAGCAGTGAAAACTTTATACTCAGAACAATCAAAAAAAAGCCTCAAAAGAGGAATATTCTCCAGCAATTTTTGCAAACAAAAAAAGCCCCAAAAAACTCTCAAAATGCCAGCAGAATACGATAAAAACAACCAGATACTCTCCAGTCATTCCAATCTTTGAAAAATTAACACTTACTGTCAGGACGTGAAGCGCTTGAAAGTAGATTGTCAGCTGCAGAATCAAAAAAAAACATGTCGTTATGAGAAGTACCAACGGGGGTAGACTTCTGCTTAAACAAGACACTATCCTTCTTCTCGTCAGCAAATCCAGATGAGGGCCAATCACTTGGGGAAGCTTTGCTCAATGAAACGTTTAGTAAGTCATCATGAGATACGTTTTTCTTCGTTGCAGAAGACGAAATTGAAGAAAATGCATTCATATTTGCAGCTACTGACTGAAAAATTGGAGAAAAAATTGTTGGTTGTTGCTGATTGTTGGCCTTTTTCCCTTCCAAGCTATATTGAGGTGCTGGTAGTTGTGTGTTTGCTTGACCTGTCCCCCCCAGCGTAGACTTATCAAGTACTCCGCGTTTGTCTCCTTGCACATAATTAAAGTTAGAAAGCCAGCTAATCCTTAGCACCTAAAAGACACAAGAATCACATTGGAGATTAGAGGGAGCTTTCGAACGGCAGCCAAAAGCTTCTAGTACAGAGTGAAATACTCAAAACAGCTGAAAATTAGAGTAAAAATAAAGTTTTCCAAAAGGAGAAATTGCAATTTGACTAGTAGGAGCTTCATTTAGTGAAGGACATTTAATTGTTTGGTGGGAATTTGCATTTTTTTTTGGGGAGATGTTTTTCAAAGGGCCATTCCGTAAAGCCTTGGGCGGAAAGTAGTAATTTCACCACGAAAAAATCAGTATTAGATACTTTCTCTACGGCTATAAATTTCCTAGTTCATGTGAAATTAGATGAGAAACAACCAAAATGACTTTGATTTATAGACGATTCATTAAAATCGTAGTTTTATGTTTTATAGGCAGCATATATTTTTGAGTCGCTGTACATACAGCGACTTTCTTTGAGAAATAATCAATTCCCATTTTACATCAGCAGTAAATAGCACAATAAATATTATGCAAAGCTGGTAGAGCCAGCAATTCATGTTCAACAAGCAGCTAAAGATTATTCAAACGCACAAAAAGCCACTTATAGCTCATAAAAAAAAGCAGTATCCTCTTTCCGGCAGTCCACAAAGCCCTAAATTTACTTGTAAAATATATTTATTCATATAAGAAGCAAAATCGTTGCAAAACAAGAACAAAGACTTTCGTTGGAAAATTCTTCACTTGAGGAATACTTAACCTTCAGCAGAAACGGCAGATTATCTCGCGTATATATTAAGACTCTAATGCTACACAATTTTAAAAAGATTACCTTCCTAAAAATGAGTTTTTCATGACGAATCGACACAAAAAGTAATGAAATATGCAACACCTGTAGTTAATTTAATGTGATGAGGAGCATTCATGGATATAAGTAGACTACGGGAAAAGAGGGATTTATCCCTGGCCCTGCAAAGTCATGGAGGGTATATCGAACAGAGTAAAACACCGCCAAAATTGAAGCAAGAAGGTATGATCAGACGCCACAAATGCAAATTTAAGGTGAAGCAGATCAGAGCCCCCCTTTAAAAGCCAATAAAGAAGAGGCAATCACAAAAAACTTCGTGCTTCAAAGCGATTCTCCAGTTAAACAATAAAATACCACAAACAGCAGTATAAAATCTCTGTGATCTTTCAATATAGCTTGAGAAGCTATATTATCTTCTAAATAGGAAAATGTGTATTATGAAAAAACGATTAAGATTCGTATTTCACCTTGTCTTCACGTATTATTGCGAAAAACTTACTTCTTCATGATTCAAAAGATCAAGCAACCACCAAATTAGCAGGTAAATTTGGTGGGAATAGAAGCCTTTCTTATACCAATCAAGATATGCTTATATATATATATATCAAACACTAAGAAAAAAAGGGGGGGTTTCATTGAGTCAGCTTCTTCAATTATAAACGGGAAAAAAAAACATATGTAACTTGGAAGCTTATGGTTCATACGTAGGCAGTACATTCAGAAAGACATTCTAGAGAAGATGGCAGCAGCATGGAGTTATTAAAAAGTATGTAAAGCAAGAAAAAACTTTGCAATTATAGCCGCAGATTGACAGCCTTTGCAACTATAGGAGAAAAAAAAGCAAAATCATTTTTGTGTGTAGAAGAATTTGAATTCTTTCGGAAAGTGCTAGGTGGAAAGCCCAATATCACACTATAGTAGCCCATTATAACAAATGAAGACAAATTATCAGAGCAAATCAAAACATACAAAAAGCTATGCGTAGAAAAAAATATGGAAGAGTCAATACCTTTGCAACTATAGAGGAACCGTAAGCTGGGATATTCGAGATCTCATTGTTTACGTCAAGCCACACATCGGTGCCATTCAGTTTGAGCTTGAAGCTGGAGAAGAAGAAAAAGAAGAAAGCGCAGGATTTCTGCTAAAAAAAGTTTTTGACTTCAAATTTAATATTAAACTTAAAATACTCGTACAGGCCAACAGCTGCATTATAAACAACTCATCCACAAAAGAAAAATGATTAAAAAAAAAACTGGCAAAATGCGCTTTGGCATCATTACAGGAGTTCCAATGGTTATGAGCAGGGATATGATGCATAGTTTAAAAAAATTCAGATATATGTTGAGCATCTGCAATGATCTTCATACTAGCGCAGAAAGCAGCAAAATCGGCAATTCAAAGAACCCTCATTAACTAAATCCGTGGAAATTTACAATTTCATTGCAATGCAAAAGTAAGGAAGAGAAATATTTCCTCGAAGCCAAAAGTGACTTAAAAAGCGCGTATCAACCGCGAGATGTCATCAAATACATAAGACCAAGTGAAAAACTACGATAGAGTTCGTTGTTCAAAGAATCTTGGTGTTTTCATACGGCCTTAAGGAGCTGCACCCGAGTTGAAAAGCTAATTCGAGAAAAGAGCAGTATGGGGGAGAGTGCATAATGTATATCTCAGCACAACCTACCGGAAGTGATACCTTCCAGGCAATGGAAAACTATACTTTATATCGCGAAGGGTGATCTCTGAAGCAGCCTTCTTTATAGCAAACACGTTTGGGTGCCCATTCTCATCTCTGTCACCCGGTATATGGTAATACACCAGCGTTTGCTTCTCCATTTTAGGAGTACATAGAATAATCCAACCAACAAGAAAAGGGGGTCTGATAAGAAGGTAGTCCAGTACAGAAGATGATGAAGCAGAAGCTAGTAAAATACTAATTTTTGGGGTTAAACAAAAATAAAGGAAGTTCTTTATAAATCGATTGGTTAAATAAAATCGAAAAAACCATTTCAGCATCAAATCATCAAGCAAAGTATGAAACGCATAAAACTGGTGATTTACACTTACCCGAGAACCCGCAGCTCTCCAAAAAGGAAGAAAACGAACGAGAAGATCAGATGCTGACTCTGCGTTTCTTGCGAACCACAAAAAAAAGCGAGTCCTCTTAATGCCTTGAAGTTACCAAAGGAACTTGCCAATAAGTTTGGCTTATATTGCGCAGAAAGTGGAACTAACGAGATAAAAGCGCCATAAACAGGTGGTCAACTTAAGTGTAGGCTAACCTGGTGCAGTATCACCAGAAAAAAACCCACTGCAACAGATTAGAGAAGAAATTGAAATACGATAGGCTGCCACGTGAAGTAAAAGCGAGCGAAGGAAGGACCCGCTTATTATACTTTAAATAGAAGATCATGTGAAAGCACAAAAAAAAGGTAAAACCGCTGAAACGTGGTGTGCATCATGACGAGCTGATGATGAAAAAAGTCGTGGGCAGAGTGTTTTGCTCCGCACAGCCCAGTTCATTAGGAGATGAAGATGAACCTGGCATGGAGTTTCCAGGACAAAAATGACTTCATAGGTCGATCAGACATACGATGAGGAATAAATCAAGCCAAAATAAGGTTAGCGCGGCTTCGACGGAAATATACTCGTAGGCTTTGGGCAATGTGCGTGGCGCAAGGACCTACACCTAGTCGGTCTAGGTCTGATCATTCGAATGTGTTGAACTTTCAAAAACAGCGCGCTAAAAGTAGCGGCAACGCAAGGGCCGATATTTCGACCTAAAAGGCTACGAATTTACATGAAAGCACGTCCGCACCAGACGAAAGTCATTTAGGAATAGAAGTATTAACTGTCCCTAAGTATGCTTTGGCCATCAGAAGCTGGTTTGCATCATCCCACTCTGCGTACTGCCGACGGTCCTTGTGCTCTTCCGTAAGACGATCTCGCTGATTCCCGGTCATCTGATGTCCCGTTGTGAAGCATAATTCGTATTTTTTTGAGTTTTGGTTATTTTTACACCTTTGAAGTAAAATAAATTCATTCACTTGTTGATGAGTTCTTGTGTATTTTAACCATTTTTTACCTGCAAGGCTTCCTTCACACTTGATTCCTCTTCAAATGTCGACCGCTAAGGTTGCGGCGAAGACCGATTTATACGGCATGAACCGAGGAAAACTCAAGTTCAAGGCTGAAGTTACGAAAAAATTAAACAAGGCGAATAGACGAAAAAAAAAGGAGATTCAGGGGCATTACCAGGGAAACCTGGAGGGCTCCAATAAGCAACAGATATCTGTCTTAGCGGGATCGGGAAGAGTGGTTTCCAGCGGGACCACACTCCAAGGGTGAATAAATAGGGTCCATCTAGCGCTAGCTTTTTTGTACTTGAAAGAATATCTTGCTTTGTTGGCATGCCCATATCTGTGTACAGTATATCCAGGTATTCAGTCACGTATAAAGAGGTCTTGTCTATCCAGATGGCCATCAGGGAAATGAACACATTTCATGCAATTAAAATTTCATTTATTTTGGCATTGCCTTTCTTGTCTTATTTGGTTCACGGAATTACTTGTCCTCTTTTTTGTATACGTTCCAGCATCATCGCCGTACTTTGTGTCCTCATTTGGAACACTAATAAAATGTTTCGATATTGTGTCGGCCTACACGGCGTTGGCATTTTTTCTTTACTTGAGATTCGGTGCTTTTTTTTTCCTGCAGCCATTTCCCCATGCATGCTGCAACGGCTTTTATTTTCTCCGCATTTTACATTTGTTTTGAGGAGTCCCACTAAGTGAATACGGACCTACATTGTAGAGAAATTACATGTCGTTGATACCTTAACTACTTTTTGGCTATGAGAATAAAAAACGAATTGCTCACGAATTTTGAGGCAACATGAAAAAACTTGCTCTTTTGAGTGTACACTATCGGCTAACTATACGGCGAATTTGATTTTTTCATTTTATGGTTACGATTAATATACTTTTTAATTCATTATAGGATATTTCATTCATGAGATTCGCCTTCGTATTAATTTTCTTTATACTATGGTCATGACCGTGATTTCTTAGCTCTTAGCCAGGCTATTGGTTCTCAGTACGAAGGATGTTTTTAACAATAGGCTTTTTTATGTCACGATAACTCTAAATTTTAACCTTTTCCGCTGTTAAGCCAGTATAATATCGTGTAAATTTTCGAAAAATAAATGGGATATAGGCTGCGTGCCACATTTGTTATGCGGAGGAGTTCTATGTAGCATTTAAAGATGTGCAAGAAAAGTAAGTAGCACACTAGCCAGCTGCATATTTAGCACCAGCTCCATAGCTTTTTGTACATGTAGCTCCTTAAGAGTACGCTCGACTATCTTACGAGATACCTGTCATTTTGAATATATATATTTCAGCAGAAGTAGCAAGCCATGCGCCGCAACTTTTCCTCGGTGACTTCTCTTATCATTAGGCATTTGATTTTTCTAGCGTGAGCCTCAACCAAATATGATAAGGCTCCCGTTATTTTTCGGTACATATATTATAGTGGGAGTGTTTGTTAATATAAAAGTAATGGAGCTTCAATGCCTCTTCATAGGTAATTTAGCCAGAAATACGCGAATAATCTGCAGTGTGTATTAATTGAAGCGTGAAGAAGTTCCAGTAGATACAATGAAAAAACTCTTGCTGTGGCTTGCTTCTGTAATTCATTCTTGAGAGACTGGGCAGGGGAATAAGCAGATGCTGATTTTTTTGAATAGTAGACTTATGTGTAGATTTTACTGCAGTAAGTACTTCTGGTAGCGTAGGTATACGGTTAAAGTTGTTCAACTTTTCCAAGGAAATGGTAAGACCGCTAATGAGAACTCGAAACTACTGAGAAATTTGTAAAGAAAAGTCAGTAACTACGTTCCCTTCTTTTTCATATTAATTCCATTCTATATCTTGTAGATAGTTCAATTAAAATTTACTCCTTCAGATTTGAGACAAAATTTACTGAAGAGCTTTGTTCCGGAGATTCAGTAGTTATATATCATCCTATAATGCTCAGTTTCGAGGATAGAGTTGTGGTGTCAATTTTGTCCCAGCGTTGCTTGGAGATGAATGAGCCTTTTAGTAGTGATTTAGTGTCCACTACAACTTTTCAGATTAAGAAGGATTCGAATAACACTTCTGAAGGACATGACTCTGCAGGAAGAAGTGAATCTGCGATTCCGAACTTGGAAGAACATGATTCTGAACTGAATCAAGAAGAATTGGCAAACGGGTCTATCAATCCTGCAAAAGCGAAACTGGGAAATATACAAGACAAAGCGTCTAAAACGCTTCAACGGTCCTTAAATAGTTCAAAGAGTACTATGTTTGTGAGAGAGAAAACGGGTATGTGGGGATATAGAACTGTTAAGAAGGTCATAGACAAGGAGATGACTGCTGAGGAAAAGCTTGATCTTCGAGGAAAGCAAGGAAGAGACAAATTTTGTTGGTAGACAATAGCTTTCATGTGCGCAGCAGCTGATTGTGAAAATTTCTAGTGTAATATATTTTTTGTTTTCACGACGCATTGGGTGAAAAGTCTGGAAGCATCAGTTACGATTGCTATGGCTTTTTTGAGCCTCAAGTGATTAAATTCTGACCTTTAATAAAAACTGTTGAAAAAATTGCTTTTTTTATGAAATTGAGGAAGAGGGATTTGCCTTGTAATTCAGATATGAAGGCGGTAAAAATTAAGCCATACTATTATATCACCATCTTGGCAGGTGCCTGTTCTGCTAAGCAGCTGCATACCTTTCATTTCTTGATATATGTTGCGCGGCCATATATTATGAAAGCATGGAAACTATTGATAGGTTTGCAGTCTGCATTTTTTTTTCTTGCATTCTTAAGATGCAGATAATTCTCAAGTTAAAGGTTGTGTCATGACATACCGAAGCTTCTATGGGTAATATGCAATGACTACGTTCTTGAGCCTGAGGCTAGCCACTTTCATGGCATAAAATTGCTCCGCATATAAAATTATTGGTCGATGGGAGGTCTCAGCCTGCAGGCTATGACGTGATAGCAAGGATGACAATACCAACCTTTTTGCATATTTTGACTTTCCTCCATCTGCGGTATTCGCGCAAGTTCTGGATAGTATCTTGCTGCTCTGGTGGGTAGTGTGGTTTGAAATAAACCCAAGCATTTCTTGCCTTTTCTTGTGTTCAATCACTGGTTGTGAAGAACGATTCGCGGATTCATACTGCAGCGCTTGCAACCCTGGATGTCTCATTGGACTAAGCAGTTTTACTACAGAGACTAACCTTTCAGAGGCTAAGAGAGCTGAGGGAAAGACACAAAGCTGTGTGCTTTTTAGAAGGCAAGACACGGAGCTAATTTTTTTTTATTAGTCTTGGGATGAATGGCGAAGTATAGCCTTCCAGACAACAGTAAATAGCGTAATTATGACACTGGAGAAGGGGTGAATTCATATAAAATAGCTAAACTTTTCCACGCTCCCCCAAGGCAATACAGAGGTCACCTTAGAGCATTGCAATAATTCGCCTATTAAATGCAGAACTAGGACTCAAGGTTACGCTTGTTTTAGCGTGATGTGCACGATATTGTGAGACTTGGGTTATGTTCTGCGACTATTTCTTGCAAGAAGTAACACACACCGACTAATATCCAACCTGTAAAGCTTCCGGTGTCATGCTGGTCACCTCGCTCTTGAAGGAGCTATTCAGCTCCCTGTCTTGCTAATGTTAAGTTGTCTGATGTGTATGACAATTAAAGCTACTGCCTGTATGAGGATAGCGGGAAGGAGCCCTCGCTGCTAGCCGAAGACAGGCTGGGGATCATTATATAGGTTGTGTTTCGTATCATGGATAAGATAGAATCTTTCCTGCAACTTTAAGCAAAGGATACCAGTACAAGTCAATCATTCACAATGGATACTCATGGTGTCGCAATGGTTAGTCGAGTCCTTATCGCCACGCACCGTGATGTTGGCTGACAAGAAATGACACTGCTCTCTGAAAACATCTCCAGCCTTTTTTGCTTGAAAGACAATACCACTACCACAACACTTGTGTTTGCAAGTCTGCTGTGAACTAGTAAGCTATCTCGGTTTTAATTAATGAGAGATTAAGCAGATAATTCGTAGAAAATCGGATTAGCATTGCCAACTAAATGACATGCATAATATTAGCTCTTATCCGGATTATCAACGTCGCCAAGCATTTCCTTATAAATTAATGCCTACCCATGGACCTATATTAGAGAATTGTGTACTGCCAATCAAGTTGCCATGTTTTTTCTTAAAGACATTCTGAAGGCTATATTAGCACAGATAAGAACCGATACATCTCATAAGTGCATAACACGATAAATCTGCGGCCCCAATTTTAGAGCTCTGTCCCTATATGGTAAGAACTTAAATTCTTCATAGGACGCAAAACCACATCAACGAATTTACTCCCAAGTTCTTAAGTGAATATTTGACGTATTTTACACCAGTTTTCGGTTTTGGTACGCCGATAGCAGCTACCTCCGTGTGTAGCAGCGGCAAGTTATGAGTAAGCGGTGAATGTAGTATACACTGAAGGTGACATAAGCATCATGTGCTAGGAAACAGGGGAATGACTGGGTATAAATTCCAGACACTGACAGACTAATGCCCTATGCTACAAAGAATTTTTTGTTTCCTTAATAAGCCACTAGTTTATAGTAAAACCATAAACAAATTCCAAAAGGAATGCTATACACGGGTAGATAAAAAACAGCACATCCTGCCGAGAAGTGCAGCGCTCGTCCAATTACATTTGTTACGCTTCAAGGTATCAATTTTCTCATCAATTCAAGAGAGACTAGAACTTAAAATGTGACTACATCATAAACAATGACTTACAGCCACATTTCGGCGTATGTAAACTCCTTTTGCTTAAAAGTGAATGAGAAATAAAACTCAAGTTTTCACGTTTCAACAAATTAGAGTCCGAATTAACAGTAACCAATTGTATTTATAAAATCAACCAACTAAAGCCAGGCGATAGAAAGGCTGATTCCCCATGCATTATTAATCTGTAATTTAACTTAATCTCAGCCTTGGCGTGCAGCTGCCTTAAAATAGTGGAAACGGCGGTAGCGATAGGCTGTACATTCCCTACTACTTTAAGTTGTTTTAACAGAATAGGCGGTAAGGGTAACAGATAAACGTAACCGATTAACAATATCGCACCAGCTGGGAGTGGATAAGCGGAAGAAGTAGGCGTTGGAAAAAATAGAGACTACCAGGGATAGAAGATATTCGCATAGAAACCACAACAAAAAGAAACGACAACGCAAGGGCCACATCGCTGCCCAAGATTATCCTTCCAAGACGGCACCAAGCATGGCAGTCGGCCAGTTTATAGGTGACGGTTCTATACAATAAGAGATTATGCTTAGCGACTTCGGCTCTTAAAAATATCATCTGCAAAAAGCTCTGACTTCAAAAATCCTCAGATTCTTAATCTTCTTCTTCAAAGAGGTCTTCAGCATTGCCTCCGCTTGTCCGCAAAAACTCATCCTCGTCCTGCAGTGTGTCTTCATCATCATTAAATCGCAGTAAGCGTCTCCTCTTTTCTTCCGGTCTATTTCCAGAGCTACTTCTATAGTTCCCACGAGAGGACCCACCAGGGGGAGCATCAGAATTCGCATTAGATGATGGCACAGCCTCAGATTCATAGCTTCGCTCTTTGCCATGAAGTTCTCCATTAGTTGAGCTGTGATCATCTTGTGCCCCATCCTCTATATATTTCTCGAAATTATCTTCTATGTTACTAGTTAGTTGATTGGAACTCTTGAGATTGCTAGTACCAAGCACTGGTTTATTTACCTGGTAGCAATTATCTATCCAGGCACTGTATACATCGATGGCCACGTCATGCCTAGTCACGTCTACGCTATATGAAACACTGCAAATCCTGCACCAGAGATTTCCAAGCTCCCTTTGACGATCTCTGCATGGATTCACAAGATCAGAAAAAAAGATTATACAGCAGTCTCACTGGGAACCACAACACTCGAAAAAAGCTTAATCAAGCAGGCGATTGATTCTATTATCCAACTATGCGGGGGAAAAAGCACTGCAGCACGTGAATACCTTTGAAAGTAATAAGTGTGATGTACATTCACTACAGTTTCGATTAAACCACATAATAGAGTATTGGAAATATGATATCTCTATGCCTGATTATATAAAGGAGATTTTTGATAAGATATTGGATAAATTTGGCAATATAGACACATTGGTTAGCAATGCCGTCACTGATCCATATATATGCAAATGCCAAATTTTAACAATGCCAAAAAAAAGTCACTAATGTGTGCGAATACGGAAATTAACAGCTCCAGCGGCTTTTTAGCTTATCAGCACTCAAAAATCGCTGGCTGTCAAAAATATAATTTCCTTACAGCAAATCAAATATAGATACAAACAATAAGTTCACTTAGGCAATAGATAAGGAGGCAATTACCATGCGTTTAAAGTACTAGCAGCAGGAGAAAAGTTGGATAAATTGCAAAAGGAATGAAAATGGTAGTGGGAAACTATTTCCCGTTGCAAAAAAATCTGGCCATAGGCACCAGCTGCCCAAATGCTCCACACTTAAATACTACGCACACTGAAGCCACATGAAGAATCAAATTAAAAATGCCTTCCTCTTATCATCTGCGAAGAATGAAATAGAGACAGCAGGATCTCTATTTTCCTAAATTATCTTGTGGACCGTTAGCATTCTGCTTTTATTAATTTGAACTAATTAATCGAATATCCTCCAAACGATTAAAAAACAAACAGTAAACTTTTAGCAACCATATGAATTAAATTTTTAATTTAGTTAAGAAAAATAATGAATGTGATACAAATTTAATCCCGAAAACATTTCTACAATCAGTGAAATGGGCCTACAAAAATTGAAACTTCTAATCCGGCAGTAGAAGCAAGCTATTACCAAAATTCACAGTCGAAAATACACGCAGTGGCAATTGGTTTAGCAGCAAAATGCTCGCAGAGTATGTGTTAATTCGCATCAAAAAACTAAACGTAGCGAACTTCGCATTTAAAAATAATAAAAAGGGGTAGGACCAAAGAAAAACTGATTCTGAAGCCTTTAAAAAAAGAAGATTCAACGGCTTTTGTACTCTGTTGATTCAGGATTCCACTGCGAAACCTTAGCCATGACAAAGATTGATGCTATAAAATAAGAGCGACCGCGACAGATACACTAACAATCTATGGCAAAAGCGTATTATTAAACTGTAAAAGAAATTAAGTGCCTCACTGGTTCTCCTTGTGAGGTGCTAAAAAAGCTTAAATTAATCATGTTTACTAATTGAATAATGGCAATAAATTTAAAACCAGGCCGAACTCAAACAGTACGTTAACCTCCAAGTATGCAAGCTGAAACAGAAAAACGTTCGGGAATAAACTCCGGAGAAAATTCTATTTAAAAAATAAACTCAGGCTGCGTACTCTACGCTAGAGGCAATGATAGATCGTGAACCATATCATCTACCGAATATTGAAGTGCTAGCTAAGCAGCTTCAATCGATACATGCTAATTATCGTGCTGCCCTAAAATAGATTTCTCCAGTCAATTTTGTATAATAAGTGGATTACCAGAGTCACCCGAGCATCGATAAAAGTTTGCACGACTCAATTCCTTTATATATGCCGGCGCATCTTTATATTCACAATATAGTAAATTGCATCCGGCATATCTCAGGCTCAAAAGTCAGTAGTTTACATCCTCTCAGTTGAATGCTGCATCCCTACTAACGTTTAATAGCCCACTAAACGATACATTTTTGCAAAGCGCGCTGCAGGCTGTTCAAAACTATCATTTTTGCAAAACTTCGTAATTTTCATATCGTAGCTCAGTAAAACCATACTCAAGCTGCTTAATTTTAAGGAAGCGGCAATTCTCAGTGACAATCGGTGGTCCTAACAATGAAGGCAGATGAAAATTTATAACAAGTAGCACATTCCATTCTTCTATAATCATCTTTACTTACATCTTCACTTCAATACTTTTTGTATGATTGCAGAAGGGGCAGTTAAACTCCTTGTCCAGCTTTGGAACTTTAGCAGACTTCGGGGGAGCCTTGCGCCCCTTTCTTTTTCCCATCTTCGAATAAAGGAAACTTCGACGAGTATGGGTAGCTGCAGCACAATCGAAAAATCCTCACCGAAGCATTACGAACAGACGTTGATAATCCCAACTTTTAGCAGATGATGATAGTATAATAGCCAAAGACTCACTCAAACGATCAAAAAGACTAGAAAGTCGTCCGGGGAACCGAAATGTCTTTTGTTTGTCTGTTCATGCCCCCGAAACAAATATCCTTAAATTAAAAGGTATACTGATATGAGCAAATAATAGACCTTAGCCAAAAAAAAAAGAAACTTGATTGCTCATCTTGGCAGATTTATTCAGACTTGCAAGATAAAAAAGTATTCCTGTTACAGCTGAACTTTGCTGCAATCTACCATGTTATGATAAAGCATATTAGTAAAATACTAATAGCATGCAGCACACCGAGGCTATTGAATTCACGCATTTCGGATGCTTAGCAAAGCTGCTTCCGCAGAATGTAGTAGGGTTTAGTGGAATATGATGATGTTACGGTAAACCAACTCGCAGGGCATGCGAAGAAGCGAGCTGGTGGCCGTCAAGGCGTTATCACAAACACCCTTCGAGTCTGGCAAGTTAAGTCACACGGGCTTTTAGCGCCGCTTGATGATATTGAGAAACGCATCAGTAGGTTTGCCGTTAAAATCGCATGGACTTGTTGCTATCCCTCAGCCTGGTAAAAGCCTCAGCGTTAAATGATCGGACGGACAACAGCGAACATAAAGAGTCCTTACCGGCCAAGATACTGTCATGCATCTCCCTAGACAACGCCCCTACCCAGAAAAGGCCGTCGTCAGTATTGAGATTAGCCTTAACAATAAAATTAGTTTTTGCAGAGACTCTTATTAACTCCCTCCCTGAAGGAGTTCATATTTAGCACTAAGCTAATATATAGCACCAAGCTTTCGAGGGGCTTATAACGTGTGCACAGACCATTTTGTGTGATATCCCACCAAATATATCGAAAATTAATGATATTTATTCTCATTATATATTTTAGCTGCCAAATATCTTCAGTTGAAGAGTCCTGCTCTACTTAGGTCAAGTGCGTAAACGCCTCGACTATTTAGATATTTTTTTCAATTAATGCACATCCATAAGATCATTCTGCTATTTTCATGAATCGAGGCTAGGCATAACTAGTTTCAATCAAAGTCTGATAACCCGGCAACTCCGTGGAATACAGGGGTTGTGAGCCAGGAATCAATCGTAACACTACGTGGAAATCAAACATTTGCGAACTGGTGCGAAAAGCAGCAGGAAATGTAGAAGCCCATACGCAATACCAGGATTCAGCAACAGCATCAAGTGCCTGCAATTCGCCTTTCTTATATTATTTTTTGAAGCGCGCAGATTTTGCAGTCTGAAAGGGGTTTTGTATGGTGCGATTTTAACACTTTGTCTTGATTAATACTTGAAAGGAATAGCGAGGAGCACACCACTAGGAAGGTTGGTTGCACCACTAACACCTGCGTAACTCGCATCGCATCATTCTTGCTATCACACCGATATTAGGCGCTTTATTAGTTTTGGGATAATCTACTGTGAAGATAGGGAAATACGCGCGACCTATGTATAATTCTTGGAATTATGCATATTAGTGTAGCAGGTTCACAGGCAAGCCATGTGGTAGGAAGATCCAAATTTTCTTAATTACTGGAATAAAGTGACTTTGCTTTCTTGTTTGTGCATACTCACACCTTTAAAAAGTTACTAGACGTACATCAGCTGCGTTCATTGAACTGCATGAAATATTCTTTACTGCATCTGGCTTCACTTGTAATGTAATAATGGCGTAATACGTTTGCTTGGTCAAGATTTTCGGGTACACATCAAGTGGTGCATACCGTAACTGATATCACCTTATGCTTATTAACTTTCAACCGAATTCAACAAAAACCCATGAATTTTATGCATGCACCCTGCTGACCTTTTTTTTTGGTTGCACCAGATGAAATTAACTACTAATTGATAACAATCTGAAAACACGTGCACCTCTTCGTCAGTCCGTGGCAAAATTGAAGCAGGCAAATCCAACTACCCAGTACTAAACAAATTTTTGCTGAAGAAAAAGTTTGGCACAGCAGCACCATGATACTATGCCTGGATCGCGTATAAGTCTGTCTTTAGGCGATCACTGGCAAATACGCTGGCATCTAGGGTCTTATATGTAAGTGTAAAACACCGAATCGCTATAAGCCCCATTGAACAGGCAGTTTCAAAGTCATCAAAGTTACCCGGTCTCATTGTAGCAGCAACTCACCATAAGCAATAGCCAGTCAAAATGCTTCGGAAGAGAGTGGAAACAAAATCACTGAAGTCCGAAGTGAAGTTAGTATGAATAGTGCCCACGACACAAGTATGAAAAAAAGCGCAAGAAAAGTATAAACTGCCTGAACTTTAAAAAAATTAGCCTCTTAGAAACGAGAAGATACTATTTTCTCGACATATGTTTGCATACTATCTTGAGCCCACTTTTTTGGAGAAGCATCGCTTCCTTCCAGGAGCTCTTCAGGCGTATTTGCAATTTATTTATGCAAAATCTTGCATGTTAGGGATAAGAACTTAGATCTGTGAAACACGGATTAATTTAAGGTTAAGCAAGCTGCAGAAGCTTAAAACTAAAGTTTTGTTTTCAAGCCACTTAAAGACTGATGGCGAAAAGATCTTCTTTTAAGACCATTCATATATATCTTAGTGAAACTCCCAACAATGATAGGGCTCTCTAACGCATGAATGATTCATATATCATCTTGCCCTAAAATTCTTGGACGCATTCTCGAAAGCAGAAAAGAATGGAAAACATATCTAAATAATTCGTGGACAAAATTTCAGCAACGATCCGAAAAGAAGTAATAAAAAGAGGAGAAACAAAGAACTGCAAAATATAACTGAAATAAGCAGCTCACAAGCTTATAAACGTAGAAAGTAAACAAAATCGATGAGGAAACCCCATACAAAGTGGTCCTTTTGTAAATATAGTAAGCTGCTCAAAAAAAACTAGCTGTGCAGCCAACTAATGTAAGAAAGAGAGCTAAACTTGAATAAAATGAAAAGGGGAGATAATTGGGGAAAAATAGCGCATTCTCGCTAAAAAATGCACGCAAAATGAATAAGTACGGTAAAATGCTAAAATAGCGCATCTGAAAAATACACTTGCTTTTTTGCATTCAACTCTAAGTAGATTAAATAGCAAACTACGGTAAGAAAGCATGGACTAAATAAGAAAGGTGTTTAATGCAAGAAGACAAGAAACAAAATTCTTTGGCTCAATTATATTAGCAGCTTACCCTAGAAGAAAAAATAAAATGAGAGTATCGAGATAAGGTGAAGGAAAAAACCACTCTATGCTTCCATATAGAACATTTGGAACTAAATTTATGCGAAGCTGAAAAATCAAGATTATATCGGCAAGTCAAAAGCTACACACGAAGATATTAAGATGGCATTCCGCCTTGGCTGAAAAAAAGCTGAGGGCTTTGAAAGAAAGGCCATGCTAAACTGATATGAAGCGCATGCAGATCGAATCAAAATACTTGCTCATATATCAGAAGGTAGGTGCCCAAGAAGTTTATCCAACAGAGAGTCACCTTATATTGGTATTTTCTCATGTATCATCAGTGTTAAATTACCGTTACTATAATAATCCCATAAAGCGTAAAGCACCTTCAATAACTTAAAGGGGAAATCAGAAAAAAAAACTGTAAACTGCACTAAAGTACTTTCGTGGCTAGGGCTATCCGCAGTTGCTTGCATCAGCTTCTGCTCATAACAGAATCCACGTAAACTTTCGTCAATTCGCTGAAGCCCACTCAACAAGATCTCTTCATAACTGCTGCTAAATAAAAGCAAGTTGTACTCTAACCCACAAGAATGAATGCCTAGGTAATCTTTTGGCAAATTTCTAAAGAATAAAATGTGTATAACCAGCTGTGTTGCATTTTTATGCAATAAGAATTTTTTTTTGTAGCCTTTGAAGAGGCATATAAATATGCTTTCTCAGCAGCGTCCGGCTTGAAACCAATAATGGCAATCAAATGATCACATGTGAAACCACTTAAAGCACCGTAATTCCCTGTAAACGCTACGAGTCGCAGCATATATATCGGTAAAGTTATTAATCCCAGCAATTATATCAAAAGCGCCATCACGCTCGAGGGGTTTACCCCTGCTGAAGCCTATATCCGTACATTTTGAGGGAGCTTCTACACCAAAATATCTGTCTGCTAATACACCAATCACACATTGTAGATTGAATCCAATTAATTAACTTAATGCCAAACGCTTAAATGATATAAGCAAATAGGAAATAAAGCCCTCGTTAATTAGGTCAGCACACACAAAAGAATTACAGGCAGCAAGCTCCCAAGACTGCCCCTCAAAGTAAAGCTTAAAAGAGGCCAAGACATCAGTAATCATCCCTTTCATGCTTAAGCAAAAAAAGGATATATCCTATATATTTCAAAAAGCACAACCTCCCATCGTGACATTGCAGGCTTCTGCTAACAAGTAAACGCAAAAACGCTTTTTTGAATACGAAATTTTCAGAATTATTAACACAGGTCCGAAAGGCCCACATGCTAGGGCATGATGCTTGTGACCCATATATATTAACCCAAAGCTCTGCTGACTCCCGTTGCACTTCATATGAGTATAACATGGGCGTGACCACAAAATATACCGAAAAAGCAGGTCAATGAAGGGAAAAGCGCAAAAGAGTGAAAGATGTATCAACAGTTCATTAGGAAAAGTGCGTTGCACTAGCACATTTTAGTTTTTCAGAGATTGAATATCTGAAGTTGTACTATCAAACTATATTTTGGAACAAAGCATATATAAATGCGAACCAGAGAAAAATAGCTAATAAATTACGCAATTAAAGAAAAATAGAGAAGAGCTTAATATAAACCCTACTGGAATATATATAAAGATGAAAAATTATTGGTAATGGTGGCCATTCAAACCAAAAAACTAATAAATTAAATGGCCAAGAGACAGCGAGAAATCACAGCACGAATACCACTAGTAAGAGCATAACCGCACTCATGCAGCACTAGGAGTAAAAATAATGGCAACAAAAATACCAAGGTAAGTTCCGTGGCAGTTGACTTTTCCTTAAAAAAGTAGCCTACTAAAAACTATAAAAACGCCACAATATCAGCGACTTAGCACCTAAAGCAAGAACCTTGCGCAAGCCGAAATGAAATAACAAAGGAGGGAAAATTGCCACTTCAAACTCAGAAAATAACAAAACAAATGCAAGCAGGAAAATAAAAAGAAAAATATTGGTAAATACTAGAACAAAATATTGCGAAACAGCATAACGGCGGTCTCAAAACAATACTGACAGACGAAGCTAAAAAAAAAAAATTAAGTTTATATGCGATGCAAACAAAACCAAAGGGCAGGAAAATCTGTTATGAATATCAAACGCTGGCTTCAGACTCAGGAAAATAAAGCTTGCACCCTCATGAGAAACATGCAAAATGGCACACACATGAATCAAGACGTACGTACACGCACAGGCGAATCAAGATATACATACACACATCAATCAAGACACACACACACATGCAGCATCTAACAAAGAAAACATGGTATCCATAAATGACTAAGATTTTATTACAGAAGAACCAGCTTTCTCATAAAAAAATCTCAATATTATAAGAATGAACATGCAGGATAAAATGAGAAAATAATACACTTACTATCCATCCACTAAGTGAGAAGCATATTGTAATGCAAAAAAAGCACGAAAAATTAATCTGTTAGCTGCCTCATCATCAGTTGGATGTGCTGAACCTACATTTAAGTTCGGGAATACAAAAGCTTCCCCCTTTAAAACGGCTTTTAATTTTGTAAAAGCACGGTAGCCTGACTTACTCATCAGCATCACTGCGACTTCGTTTCTTGAACTATTCAAGAATACGGTTGCACGGAAGTCTTCAATATACCATAAGAGGAGTAGTACCTAAACCCTAATCTTCATGTTCTTTTTGACGTCAATTACACTCTCAATAGCGAAGGAACATTACTCTGTAATGAATGCAAAAAATAGACCTAACGCATGCAATTAATCCCCAGGTACTGGAGACAAACGTACTTTAATCGTAATCGCACTCTCTAATGAATACAAAAAATAGATTGAAATCATGCAGTTCATCCCGAGTCTAGCGTCAAATATAATTTCATCTTAACAGCCAAAATAACGCATAGCCTTCACTCAAACAGAAGATACACCAAACGAAAGAAAAAGGATAATGTTTAGCAACAATAGTACTATGCAAACAAATTCAAAGATTCTGCATTGAAACAACCCATGTATAGCACATTTCCCACAGAAATTACTCCCTTTCGGTTATAAACGAGAGTACAATAGAATAACTCCAGGCTTCGCTTCAGTTCAATTACAACTGAAATGTGCAAAAACGATCATCTGAGGTTTCTGCACAAATTCATGCCACTACTAAAATTTAAGCTCTCTTTAAAGCAGAAATACCAAGAAAATCCTCCAAGTATACTATATAGAGAAAGTAGTGCCCATGCTAATCTTTAATGGCGTAATCACTGTATTAAAAAACCAAACACTTAAAGTATATATATTCGCTATTTTTCGACCACTAGCTTAATGGCTATATACCGTGAAAAAGAACGTGGAATGTCTGTGAGGTACTTTATGGAGCGTGCGTGAAAAATTTTTATGGAGTGTGTGCAAGACATTTTATGCAGTATGTGTGGAAGATTTATTATGGGGTGAGCTTGCAACGTGTTGTGGAGTGTGTGCGCAGAATATTTTTTATGGAGTGTGCGTATAACATGTTGTGGAATGTGTGTATAACGTGTTGTGGAGTGCGCATATAACATATTGTGGAGTGTGTGTGTGAGAGTTTCTATGGAGTGCGCATATGACATGTTATTGAGCGTGTGTGGGAGCTTTTTTATGGAGTCTGCGTAGGTCATACTCGAAGACACAACTTTGGTATCATACTTCATCTTCAATATTTATGGACATAAAAACGCACGACCACAAACTCTTTGCAAAATCATATGAATCAAGTCACCACAACGTCAGACTATCTGGCAATGCCGTTCGATACTTGAAGGATATGAATGAAAATTTACAACAAAAACATACACTTCCTGCACTCACATTTTTTTACACGCTGAAAATACCAAAAGAGTGTTCACTAGACAAGTAAAATCTTACACATTAATGAGATAAGAATTGCAATAGTTTTAATAAGCCTTGAAAAAACAAAAATGACGGTGCAGCAGTAGTAGTTTCCTCCCACGTCACCATTTATTAGATCCACAACAAATACTAGGAAAAGCGCGTTGAAAGAAGGAGAAAAATTAACACAAGCATTCATAAAATAAAGCCCGAAATCACGGCATATATTTTTGAATGAGCCTTACAAATTCATCATCCTCACAAATCTAATAAAAATTGCCAAGGCAAGCACAAAGATAGCGCTAGTTGTCACTACTACTAGTTTAAACGCAAATCTGTCGCCCTCGTAACCGTTTCTCAAGTTCATGCCGAAAACACCGGCCACGGCACCTATAAACCCAAAAATCATCCCCAAAAAATCCAAAACCAATTCGCTTTTTAAAGCAGTATTTCGAACAGAAGAAAGATGTAGCTCCATTATTTGTAGGGCGTGATCCAATTCATTGATTGTATGCGAGGCAAAACTCGAGATCAAAGATGCTTCTTGATGGTAAAACTCCAATATTCGCAGGAAAGTATCTCCATGCACTTCGCTAGTTTTTCTGCTATCTTCCACAGATAAAGAGGTTAAATCGGTCATCTCAAAAGGCTGAGAAGGCTTTGACAGAGAGATAATCTCTTGCTGTGAAACTGGAAAAATATTCGCGTTACTGTGAGGGAGTTTAAAGCTGCTGTTACCAAATAACTTTGCCGATGTCGAAGCCACGGCCTTGGTACCTCTAAAAAATAGTAAGGATTCAGATTAAGCAAAATCCATAAAGAAGAGAATAATAAAAGTACGGCCAGAGAGGAAGCTGGTAAAAATTATCATCAAAAATACTCGCAAAGCAGATCTTTAAACTACAAACAGTGCATTAAGTTGAGACTACACACACATATAACCATCAAAAGCACTAAAAAAGCTTGCATAATATCACAGAAGTGGAAGACACATCACTCATCACTTTTTTGATCTTTGAAATTATAAGTAAAAGACTTTTCTAAGAAAAAACTACGTTTTAAAATTCTCTTAATCGCCTTACTTCCATTCTCCTGAACTTTGGTTTGTCACTGATGAGGAGGCAAAGGCATCGCGGGCAGAGGAGGCTTCCTTTACCCAAGTCGATCCTTTTTTACAGAGACTGCGGTGTAGCTCTAACTCCCGTATAAGCTGGGCAGCATGGGCAGACCCACTAGAAGGTTGTTTCATAGCTGCTACATTTTGATGAGATCCCATTAAATTGACTCTTACGTAGTCTTCAACGCAATAAAGTATGTCAAGCATAGCCCTTTCCAAAGCAAACGTATAGTCACATAGAAATGAAAGGCGGCTTCGCATATAACTAACTTCATGAAGCCGTGTAAATGTCTTTGACTTTGAATAGATATCTACAAGGATACTCCTCGAATTTTCCTCAAAATGGGCTAAATTACCTTGAATACAGCTACAAAATTCAGATAAAATTATATCCAATGCTTGAAGGTGATAAGGAGTATCACTCAAGAATGAGGAGCTCTGCCTACCATCTGAGCTGATTGAAGTGCAGCGACTGATGGCTGAAGGCACACAGGCTGTAAGAGAATTATCACGTTGAGTATCAATTCCGGTAAGAAGTGCAGATGCCAAGTCACCGCATTGAAAAATGGAACGCGATGAAGCTGGATAGAAATCACTATTAATTAGGGTAAACAAGAGTACAGTAGGAAGTAGGATGCAACGAAAAGGTGGGAGACACACCACAAGCATGTTATGTGACCTTTCATGTATGTATGGCCTAATAGTCGCATGAGGGGATAATAATGAGCGTATATCTTGTATCATAAAGGGTTGCTGCAAGTTGATCGCTTCATCATATGTATCGAGTCCTGGAACCACTGTGTTAGAGCCAGCTTGAGTTCCCCGTGCAGATGCAGGACTATTAAGGTTTGACTGATAAGGTGAACCTGGAGCAGCAGATAACGAAGATGGTGTAGACGAACCCAAGTAATGACGTTCTACGCAGCGAAGTAGCCTGGACTTGTCGTATCTACTACATTGTGGAGCAGAACCAGGGGTAAGCTGTATAACCTCAAACGTCCGAGGATGTTCTAGACTATTCTGCTGGCGATTGAACTCTTTAGGTGGCTCTGAATAATTCAGTTGCTGATTGTCCAGCAATGCGGAATATTCAAATGCTTTAGATTTCGTAGATTCAGCATGGAAAACCTCTGAGAACGAAAGTTTTTTACCCGGAGCAGCAGGAGAAGCATTCATTCTGCAAGCTTCAGTTTCTATTTATACTTTGCAAAAAAAAAATGCAAGTATAGGATTGATTTCTTTCTCGAGGTATGGTGCCTCAATGTAACACCACCATTAGGCAGAGATTCAAGGTGCCTCGCATGAAGTAGCGCAAGGCGGATGCAATTAAATGGGGCAAAAATAAAACATTTCGTGAGTTACACGCACATGAAACTACAAACAGAAGTTGAAGACGCAACAAAACACCTCCCGAATAATGAAGGGGTCAACAGAGAGCGGTGAAAAAAGTACATCAAGATGCGAGTTACCCCCTTCACCACGTCGCCAGTAAATAAAATTGTTACAGCAACTTGTAAAGGCTGCATAACATCGTAAACTCCAGCAATTCCTGAGAAAGAGCCACGGATAATCAGTGTACACGTAAGCCAATTTCCTCTAAAGCATACGGATAGCTTAAAAAATATATGTATAATCTTTCTTGTCACTATTTCACCGCTACATCAAAGAAAAATTGCATGGCAGCTGAGGAAGAATTAATCCGCCCTCTGTGATAACTTTTTTATGACAGAGGTTCCTAAAGCAAGACGGAATCACTAGGAATATGAAGCCTACACAAGGGTCAAAAGTGGGGTCACCGTTTTAATGACACTATCGTACTGGGGTATGCACGCGGCGCATAAGATTTTCCTCCAGTTTCTTCTGATAAAAAGTCCTCTTCCTGCTTATAACTGAAGGAAGGGATATTTGAAGCTGCGCAGCGCAACAGACAATAGTCTTAACAGAGATGTTCAGGCAGAAAATCATCTCGCATTGCCAGTATCTTCAATATTTTAGAAAGGTTCCGTTTACTAAATACTCCATCCTATATTAACTAACAGGTATGGCATAGCAGTAGTAGCACCTAACCGACAAGTCACACCATACCACACTGCAAAAAAATTTTATGTAATTACCATTTTGATTGTATCTTATGTCAATGGGAAGTGGTGGACTACCCTCTGCAGAAGCACCAAGAGATACGGTAGTACTATGACCCACAAGAAGCTAGTGAACTACACGTTGAAAAGGTCAGGGTGAAGCTAGATAGGACATAACACTCTATAGGCGTGAAAAGTGAAGTTATTACCACGTAGTTTGCATATATTAAGAAATTCATTATTAATAACTTCACTGTAGAAAGATTGATACTAGAACAAGTGTGCCTTGAAGGGAAGATGGGGTAATACGCAGGTTATTTTACGGGCGACCGGCAAGTGGAATACACGCTCGTGAGTATCGCTGGTGTGGTTGTGTGTAGTAGGTACTAGGATACTTTTTCCCTATGGTATGTAGAAGAGGGAGTAACTGCAGGTAATTTGAGTATTCAGGCAGAAAGGACAGTTCAAAGCGTCGCAACTTTACCTACCGGCTTGGACCAAGTTTATTGCCGTTGAATATGTACAAGTCAAAATTTTAGAGTACTAAGACTTCTTTAGTAGGTACCTAATTTGGTGAAAGTTAGGATAGTTTTCGCTGAATATCGTAGAAATTTCGGCTCAGTGGCAGTTGCATGATTTTTGCACTTTTCCAACAACTGCTTTAACTTAAAAATAAACCAGCAAAACTAGTAACGCTGGTTATTGTCCCCACCTTGTGTTTAGATGCCTCGTAGAACTATATATGCCGTATAAAGGATGGGCAGGAAGCAAATCATGTGAAGTCCAAGGTGCCAACCTCGACAGTTGTGATAAGTGAAGTACCTCCATATTAATATCGAAAGGCAGTAGGGAGCAAATATCGCTGGTATATATATATGTAAGAAAAGCCCTGGTTGCTTGGTCATGCTAAAAGATTAGGAGCAGCCATTAGTAAAGCTAAAATTTGTTTACAAAAGATCGGCGTGGAACTTTGCCAGAATCTGCTTTGGTGAGTTGCACTCAAAGTGAAGAAGATATGCTAGCCTCTTTTATACGGCGCTCAACGCAGGGTATTTAGGGTCTCCAGTTAATCCTATAATGTGAAAATAGCTTTTGATTTTAAAGGATTATCTCTAGTCTTTTGTGGCAGTGAAACACCAAATTTTAGTGATTGAGCATACTTAATCTGATATTTTCTCGTTATAAAAAGCATTCAAGTAGTGGTAAGATACTTTGTTTTTAAAGAGTAAATCTCAGAGTAAGTGTTCTATCACTACCTGATTGTATTGGTATACGAAAGTTTTCTAGTATACTTTTATTTAAAATGCAAAATAGTACTTACAATTGCAATAAAATAAGCAATAATATCGCAATTTTCTTAAGAGAATTTAGTGGTTTCGATGGGATTCTATGACTCCTCGCATGTTCGTATAATCATCGCCTTCATTTAAATTGGCTACTGTCTTTTCTGAAGCTAGGAAAAGCAGTAGCTTCCTTTGCCGCCCAGAACCTGGACTCATAATTCTTCCTGAATACACTTCCAGCATAGGTTTTTGTGCATCTTATTAATCTGCGCAAACTTTATGTAAATTCAGCCTTACGCAGCATTTGATCCTATGGTAAATGGTGATATAAAAAGCCTAGTGCTTCGTAAACGGCTAGTCCTTTTACATTGATTGCTTAAAAAGACAGCACACAAGAGTAGCCAAAGTGTTTAAAAACACAGACATAATATGGGGGCGAATGCTCACGTCAGAGTGCACAGGCGTCCTGTATTAAACCACAAACCTTTCTCGAAGAACTTAGATTAAAATTTGGCAATTTTTAAGCCAATTTTCATACAAGCATCAAATTGGAGCAACCGCATTCACTGTAAACCCTTCATTACGAGAAGAAATCAGCAATAGGTGGATAGTATACTACACAACCCCAACGAAAGATCTTAGGCTCTTCAATCTCCTACTAACGAGAGCAACAGCATTTCAGCATAAGACAGCAGCATTCCGGGCGGCTTTCAAGCCTGCAACATGCATTAGACTAGTTATCTTAGCATGCAAACCTCGGTTTTTCCAGCGACAAGAAAGTTAATAGGATTATGAAGCCTCATTAATTATAGAAAATCCATCTAATACAAGCAAATTTTATTCCTCAGTAGAATTTTTATCTTAAGATCCATTGAGGGACAATAACTGCAGCAACTTACAAAACTCGATGGGAAAGTTTAGCGAGCAGTTTGGGAGGGTGAAGCGATAGAAAATCACGAAGCCATACCCATAAGCAGGATTCTTCAATTTCACAAAGAAAGCAATCAGAGTCTCAAATAAAATGGTAATTATGAAGAAACGCGTGATCTAGTATGACTCAGGGCTTACTGCATGCAAACAAGCCTACTTAGCTTAATGTGAGCGGGAAATTTGCCTAGAGTATAAGTCTATCGAAATAGAGCGTCTATCTTCTGGAAAAAAAGGCCAGCAATCACAAGTATGATAGGCAAAAATTATCTCTATGATGATGCGATTCCACAAAATGATGTTATGGATTTAAGTTACGGACATATGTCACAAAAAGACCTAGGTAAGATGCTTTTTGGATAACGCCACCACATCAATTTTGAACTAGAGCAAGCAGTCAAGCCGACCCTCAAAAACGAAGTAACTAGAAGTTTTGGCAAAATAGACACGCATATTTCCATGTATGAAAGTTTTTCCTAACAAATGCCAAGACTATATTGGCCCTCACACGAGGAGAACCAAAAGTAAAAGTCAATGAGTTCTAATATTAGTAACGATGAAAAGCAGAAAATGGTGTCTTATTGGGTACCAATATTGGTAACTATAAAGGGCAGAAAGTGGCGTCTTATTGGGTACCAATATGAGTAACTATGAAAAGCATAAAACTGCATCTCATCTAGCAC
Organism: Nephromyces sp. MM_2019; assembly: GCA_015657535.1. Classification (NCBI taxonomy): domain Eukaryota; phylum Apicomplexa; class Aconoidasida; order Nephromycida; genus Nephromyces; species Nephromyces sp. MM_2019. The sequence continues at coordinate 36,352 of JADHZB010000607.1, forward strand.
ACTATTATTATTCATAAAAAGCATAAATTTCAGCTTATCTAGCATGCTAAATCTAAATCATTGATGAAATTAATACCCCTTCAACGGCTGATAAACACATCAAACAGTATATATCACATTATCCCGCGGTCCCAAGTCATTACTGTTATCCCCATATTAACAACAAACAACGATGTGCACACATTGAGAGTTATCTCAAATGCCATGAATTGGCAGTCTATTGCAGCAAGCATGCTTTTTTGTAGATTTTTGAAATAATTATGTTAGCCTGCAATTTCAGGATCACGCCAGGGATTAACGCTGCAAAAAACCATTCACAAACTGATAGTTTGAAAATAATTTAGAGCACTTCGCCTATAGGTAAGAAAATTATGTGACCACATCACGCCAAGGCATATTTTATGACTTTTATAGTGGAAGAAAACATACAAATGGCTTCCTTGTGTTCTTGCGGGTTCTTGAATATACTGGCTCCAAAGTTGAACTCAAGTTCCTCATTCAAATTGCAAGTTATTACGAAGATATAAACTCTAACCTAGTATTACTTTGTGTTTTTAACAGTCTACCAGAAAAGTGTTGTCAAAGCTTAGCAACCACACTCTCTTAAAGAAATAGAATTTTAGTTAATGGCCTGAAAAAAGCTACATAATTTAACAACCAATCCAGAATTTCGGACTAAACACGGGCCTCAGAGACGCAATTTCTGCCAAAACTTTAAGACCTTGCGGATATTAGTTAACATATTGAAACGAAAAATATGAATTAGAACATGCAATGCAAAGCTATACAACACAGGGAGCAACAGGGGAGGTAGCGAGATCATACTCGCTGCTCTGGTTTGACAATATACTTTAGGCTCCAGAAGTAAGGAAAATAGCACATGAAGCGCTCGACCCTTACATATCACCTCCAGAAGTAAGGAAATGAGCATACTCAGCGTCAAAATGAATCAACAAAAACCAAAAAGAAAAACTGGCTCAAAGCCGAGACCTTAATACATTGAAGCTACCCATCCAGGTTTACAAGCCATCAAAAGTATGCGATCTACTGGTAATTACACAGAATATATTCCAGAAATTAAAGTCTTGATTAGAGGGTCACGTGCTATTTGAGTATAGGTGAGGATCTCCTGTCGATAAGCCTGGAATCTCTGTAGGGTATCATTGGCAACTGCAGAAAATACATGATTACTAGCAAAAGTGTTAAGCCATATTTATAATAAGGACGATGTTCACATTTACCAAGCAAAACATATGTGAAACGTATTGCAAGCCTGAGGTACAACCGATAGGGCAGCCCCATCATCACACACACCACTCTCTTTTCACTCAAAAATTACCATTAGTAAGCATAGTGAGGTTTTCAAGTATATAAGGACGAAAACCCACGCCTTCAGCCCACGGGTTCAGCTCCCGAACAAGACGAACCAAGACAAGCTGAACAAAAGTCGCAAAAATCTGCTTTGTAATACAAAACGTCAAACTTTTCTGAAACTATGAAAAATAACGAGCTTAAAAAGCCACAAGATTCATTAGAAAATTCTTAAACTGCTTTATTTCAGTAGATAAAGCATAAAAAAAAATTATGTATAAATAAACTATATATTCTCAGTCGCTTTAAGCTTATTTTTTAACAAAATTACATCTATTTTACTAAAGAATATACATAATTTCTTAAGCCTGCTTTTTTGCATATTTCTATATCTTTAAATTTTATTAAAGAGCACCGAAAAAAGGTTCATTCCAGGGTTAATGCATAAGAATTGCAAGAACACCACAAATCGCTAGAAGCCCAAAAAAAAAGAATGAAGCAGTCCATTACAGTAAAGACAGCCCTTCCACAATGCACTAAATGCAGTACACACAAGTTACAACAAAAGAAACTATAGATCTGATAGCTTAAGCGGCGAAAATAAGGGTTTATGTCTGGCAGTAAGCTAGCAACCTAAAATCCCAAATGGCGTAACTTCATCTTTCATCCCAAAAAATACTTTCTCATTCATAGTGTGACATAATGAGCATCTTCACTGGTTTTCGCCGAAAATTATAGTTGAAAACCCATGTTCTTAGCATTATTTGAAGATGGTTTTCCATATCATTAGCAATATTCTCAAAAGATTTCCAATCCAACAATGCATGTAACCACAAAGAGTTATGCAGACAGAGACATACACACAGACACGCAGACAGACACACAGCCAGACACACAGAGACACAGAGACAGATATGCACACAGAGACACAGACACAGACAACGACGGACAGACAGATACACAGATAGAGACACAGACGGAGATACACACACAATAACAGACACGCAATCGCACAATCACACAGACACACACACACACACACATTTAATAATAGCACTACTAAAAAAGGATGCTACATGGTGGCGAATGGCACACCAAGCACACAAAAGAGCACTCTGCAAAAATTCCCACCGCGCTCCAAGCAGTATCGTACAGAGTTCTCCGGATCACATTATCATCTGTTCATTCCAAAAAAACATCAAAACATACAAATTTTAAAGAAAAATCCAGTTTTTCATCTTTCAGAGAAAAAATGCTAGATGAAGCAGTCCAAGCGAAAAGAATAGCAATAGTTCGACAATCAATCTGCAAGACGAAAAAGCGCTTGCTAAAGCGCTTTAAACGAATTGAAAAGAATACAAATCGCACCAAACAGCAGTAAAAGAAATCTACAGACCCAAAGAGGCAAAATATCATCAAAAAAGACAGAAATGGGATCAGAAAAAACGCAGCCTACAAAGTCACAAAACGACCAAAATAATGCAAGCCACCAAATTTTTTAATAAGTAGGCAGAATCAGCCATGCTCAATATATATAGCCGCGGAATCTTTCGTATATGAGCAGCTAAAAAAGCGATAAACCTCACAATATTAATGCCTGGCAGAAGGTAATTCAAGCATAAAGAAAGATAAACATAATTTCAAACAGATTTAAGCAGAAAAAATATTTCTCCACAAATAGAAATTGCCAACAAAATTGAAGTTTTTAAAGACTTTAAAGGTAGAAGATCTCGACGTTTTAGCATCACACAGTGGAATCGATAATAACATCTTCAACAAGCTTCAAATACCTCAAGATAAAAAACATTCAATTTTATACTAGATTAGAAAATAGCTCTTTAGATTCTAATAAATTAATAAACAAAAGAGAATGAACAAAAAGGCATTCAATTTGACCCAAGAAACTATTCCTTTAAAATGCTAGAAAACTATTGAGTGAATGCACACACACAAACACATAAATCAAGAGGCAATATTAGTAAAAGGGTAAAGAAAATCGAATACGCAGAAGCGATAGTGGTGGAACATAGGATACACCTCAAAATTAGAGGTAATCGCATGAGTGGAAAAATAAGAGTTTGGAAGTAAGAAAAAAAGTTTGGCAAAACATCTAAATTAGCAGTTAAAAAGATACTTTTTCTTGTTTTATAAAATGAAGGAAAAAACAAAAACTCTCTCTGCCATTCAAGTGTAGAAGCTAGACAGGAGCAGCAAGAATATAGAAGAGCATGCAATGTGGCAAAAAATGTAAAGGTTGGCTTTAAATTTACTGTAGTATCACGCAAACAACCGCCTTAAACCTAAAATCAGAGAGAGAGTTGGCAGAAAATCCCTGTCCTTAGCAGAAGCTGCCTGCCTCTAGCGAAAACTACCTCTCAGCAAAAAGTTACTATCCAAAATCATGAGAAGCTAAAGAGTTAAGCGTATAGATAATGTCGTATAAGAACACACACAGATTGAAGCCTCACTTACATATATCTAAAGCGTTAGCGAGACACATCCATTGAGTAACCCCTTTAAGATATAAAGTTCCCAACACAATTGAAATGAAAAACTCTTCAGAATTCGCAAAGGCAGCAAAGGAAGAATATTCTCCAAATGATCTGTTTGGAATTGAACGCTGAAGTCGAGAGAAATACGCACACACATTAGGACAAGAGGCAGCATAAAAGACATCATTTATTGAGAAAAACAGGCCAAAAAAATCCGCTAGAAATGTCAATTATCTGTCAACATCACACACACGCATGCACACAGACACACAAAGACACAGACACACAAAGACACAGACACACACACATTAAGCAGATTTTAATTAAAAATATAAATTTATAAGTTGTAAAAACTCCACAAAGTATATTACAATACAAAAAAAGCTCTAAAACATCACGAAAGAAGCAAAACTGCTGCATCTTCATTTAAGGAGGCTGTTTACGCTTCTTCAAAAACTTCTTTATCAAGCGAAACACACAAGCTTTACCCGATCAGCTGCCATGTCTCTGGGCATACTATCACCGCCAGCCACTCTAAAATCACCTTCTCGCAGCGAAGAAACTCCCCCAAAACTTCCATCATCAAGCCTAGCTCCAGTTAGCTTGGATAGCTGTGCCTCATCATAGTAGATAATCGAAATGTCTTGCTTGATGTAGGCCAAGAGAAGACGGTGTAAGTCCCGTAATCTACGAGACATTGCAGCCGTGTACTCCATCCAAATCTGAAAGGTTTCAAAAGTCAGAAACGCACACACTCACTAGATCAAACAGAGGGTAGTATTGGGAAAGGGTGAAAAAAGTTTCACACACACACATGCTGAGGTAGCTTGTAGAAGAGTGAAAAAAAAAACCAAGTTAGAGAGAGAAACTCTAAATTTTTGGGAAAAGCTTTGCAGATGAGATTGACTATTAGCATATAGATACGTCTTTATCATGTAGAAAGTGAAAAGGGTGGCAACTAACCAAAATGGGCGAAAGATAAAACGCAAAAATCTTCCCTTCATCCACACAGAAAACATCTAAATTTATGTGAAACATTGCACTTTTAGTCAAATTTTTTGGTGAGAAGCTAGCAAACACTAGTTCAAGCAAAAGTAAAGAAACATTGCCTATAAACAGTTAAGAAACCAGCGAAAAAAACAAAGCAAAAAACTCTAAACCCTTAACCAAGCCCACAAATACATATATCTTCAATAGCATTACTGGCATGATGATGCTTTATAAAAAACACCTTCAGTATATCAAACTAATTACTGAAGAAGTAAGAAGCAAGCCAGCAAAGCCGAGCTTTCATATGCATATTGGGTAGCAGCTGCTTGCAATTACCAAAAAAAAGAAAAAATCGGCAATTCATCAGATATTTGGTAGGCCATTCAAAAAAAAAGGCAAGAAGCTCAGATTTTATTGAGTAAATAACGTAGATATAATCCCTCCAAAAGCACTTCATTTTAGCTAAAAATGCAAAATGTTTTGGGAGTTTTTCCATCACATCACGCTATTATGAAGATTTCAAATATGAGGTAAATCTGGTAGAAACACGAGCAACCTGAGAAAATTACTTAAACGATATACTACCTAATATGTCAAAAAAAGCCATTAAAAGAAGATATTTTTAGGTGCAAATACATTGCAAATGAGAGTATCCACACACGCTTTGAGAAAAAAAATGCACATAAATTTCCACACCAAATTTGGAGGATGATACTGCTTGAGCTTAACCGAAAGAAAATCAACTAAGCTAATCGCTAAAGAGAGCCTAGGCACACCCACTGCAGAGGGTAGAGGCGAAACGATGTTAAAAACTGGCTTGTAGCTTTTACTATACACACAAAGCTCTACACTAAGAGCTAGCATCGTTGCTCAGTTTAATTCTTATACTTCTATCAATCAGGTGAAGCGTAACTAGCACCGAGAAATATCTCAAGTTCATGCACACAACACAATGATTTGCATGATCGAGTGTGTGCGATTTCGGGTCCGTAACTGTACTCGATTGCTTTGCGAGCATGTGGTCTTGTGAGTCTGTAATTCAGCATTATACACAGTTGTGAGCATATACCACAAAACATCGAAGGAAGCAAGCAGCTATACTCCTAATACAACACTCTCTTAAACTAAGACGGCATCTTGTCTAGGTGCTTGGGAGAAAGCTTGCAGTATAAAAAAGTACTAGCGTAGCATCTTCCAAAAACGAATGACATTTGGTCGTTAATAAGGTAAATTCAGGGAATTCTAGCAAATACACACGCATATATATGCCTAGACACACGGGCACACACCGACATACTCATATA